>OMMV01017768.1:2344-13665 GCA_900302635.1 Chatrabus melanurus
CAATTTTTAGAGTCACCAATTCACCGCACATGCATGTCTTTGGAAGTGGGAGGAAGCCGGAGTTGCAATATTAAACATTGTATATATGTTTAATGGTATGAGCCTGCTGTGACTCATACCAGAATAATATGTACAAAAAGGGCAGAAAAAAATAAATAAAGTGACCTAAGTACACGCAGTCTGAATGTTTCGCTGTTATTATGGATACATTTTGAACTGCATCACGAATTTGAACCTGTATTTGCTTAAAAATGACATCGCATGGAGGTCAGGCATTGAAAACATTAGCCGGAAAACTTTTTTTTTAAACATCAGCTGAAGCATCTTCAATAAATCCTGTGTCGTCTTTTGTTCTGCTCAGTGTGGGGGTTTCTTTCAGCCATCATAGGGGAACAGATTGATTCCACATTACCTTTGATTCTGTGACTCTCATCAGTTTGAAGTCAGAGATCAAAACCGAGATGGCACACAACAACATTCCACTCCAACCAATCGAAATCTTCAAAAGCCGTCGGGTGAAGAGACTGAGTGCCGCACACACTCAGCCATCAAATTGACCCAGTTCTCTTGCACTTTGGTGGCAACATAACTCATTCTGAGGCCAAAATCCTCTCTTGATCGATGGAGCCATCGCTGGCGTGGTCAAGTTCAGTGGTGCAACCTCTGTTCCCGCCGTCTGTGGTGTTGCAGTTTGTGCTGCACTAATTGGTCATCAGGAGTTGATGAATCACCTAAAAAAAACAAAAAAAAAAACAACCCCTGCCGCCCTTTTTCAGGGATGTAACAAGCTGCATTTCAAATGACAGAACCTTCTCATCAGAGAGGACATCTGGTATTCTACTCCACTTATCTTTGCCGAGTAAACTGTTGACTTTAGTCATCAGAAGAGAAACCTAAAGGGTAAAATAAGGATTTTTTTTTTTTTTTTCCCCCCACCATCAGCTTCCATTCTACATGGAAATCAAGTGGGCTCATGAAGAGTAAATGCATATGATTACCTGAAAGCTGTTCAGAGCCCAATGAGAGCGGAAAATAAAAAGGGTTAATGCAGCAACAGCACATGGACATAATTCATTAAATCAACATCACAGGCATCCTCTCAGGCTGTGAATGTAAATGAGCGCTGTAGCTTCAGAAGCAATAAGCCAATGCATGAGTGACCCCATTTTTAACACTTACACTTGAACGTCATTTCAAACTCCTAATGGGAAAAACACCAACACTGTCTGAATGGTCTGACATCATTTAAAAAAAACAAAAAAACAACGGCACTTTTTTAAGCCAGTGTCCAAAGTTTGGCCAGAGGGTTGTTGTCAAACTCTCTGCTGTTTAAACTTTTGGTATCCATTATCAACATATACTTTTCAAAATGACTCCAGGGCCATTGACATGGGCTTTTGACCCCTCCAGATCTCTTTGGGTGCATTCACACCTACCCTGTTTAGTTTGGAGGTGAGAACCTCCGAATTGCGGATGTTTGATCTGACAAAATCATCTCATTTCGGATCAAATAGACCCTATCGCATATAGTCACTTACGAGACACTGTAGGGGGCGCACTATTGTTTTTGCCTTTTTTTGTGTTCAGGACGTGAGAATTAAAAATACATCTAATAAGTGTAAATCAGATCGGACAAACTAAGTAATAAATAGTAAATACATACCTTGCAGCATAACTGCATTTCGCTGATTTTACTTGTCCAGCTGTCCGGTTCAGAACACCAACAGAGCCGTACGCTGTAGTCACTCGCTGTTGCTCCCTCTACAAGCTTTCATGGTCACGCTCTTCCCAAATCGGATAAACTTGCACGGCTTTCCCGGCAATGCGAAGCGAAACTGTTCACTGTATGAAAGTGACCGGAAATTCAGTTGACACCCAAAATCTCCGGAAGTTGATGACCCAGTGCATTCTGGGTCGAGTTTTGGCTATATGTGATAGTGTCTGTTGTACCCTAGTTTGTTTCATTTATACTGTAAAGTCGTTTTTTTGTAGCTGAGCCAGACTTTTGGATCAATTCCAGTACAGATCAATTTGTAGAGCAGGTAGCTCAGTGGGATAAGCAGAAATGCAATGTGAAACCAAACCAAACGTAAAAATAAATAAATAAATAGATAAATGAAATAAAATAAATAAAATCCGACCTGGGTCCAGATCTTTGTTTGAACATTCAGGTGTGAATAACCTGCAATGGCTTACAGTATCCAGAATCAGACTGAAACATTGGAAAGCAGCATTTAGAGCCTATGCACTCATTATTTTGAACAAATTTTGCCCTATATCGTTGCTGGACTCAGAGCTGAGACTTACTTTATTTTCTGATTTGACGGTTTTATTCAAGATTTTTATTATATTTTTTTAATCGGTTTTGCAAAGGATTTATTTTAAATTGGGCTTTTTTTGCTTCAGGCTAAGGGCAATGACATAACTGCTCTATCTTCAAATGAATACATAAATGAAAGGCAAGGTAACCTTTTCAAATTGCTTGTTTAATCATTTTATTGTGAACTCGTGTGAAGTAATGCCCAATTATTTTGTACGTAACAAGTGAGACATGTGGTCAATAAGGACCCACTGTGTAAAAATGATACGATGAGCAGGAGAGCAAATGGCCGGAAGACCCACAGCAAGATCTAAATAAGATGGTTCCTACTAAGCCATCAGTTGTCAAACAGCGATAATGAACCCAACTATGGAGCCAGAACTTGGCAGCCTACCAATCCCAGGACCATACGATGGCGCTTTATCCTTGGAAAGAGGTTAATGTGAGTTTCTGAAACTGAATTTCTGGAGCTTTTTAAGCAGCCCTTTGAGACGAGGCCGAAAGGTTAGAGAAGTGGGTTTGTGATCAGAGGGTCATAAGTTCAACTCCCCAATCACACAAGAAAATCATTAATGTGCCCTTGAGCAAGGTCCTTGATCCCTAAATTGTTCCTGGTGGTGAGTTGAATGCTTTGCGTGGCAGCATCCTGACATTGATGTGAGTGGCAAAGTGTTGGATAAATATAGTCCGTTTACCATAGCTGATGTGAAGCCCCTTACTGAGGCTGGAATTTCCAATGTTAGAGCACAGAGGTCCCAGGAGACACAGCTCACCACTCACAATGAACTTTTTTTTTTTTTCTGATCCAGACCAGTATTCAATGAACGTTATTGTGATGAAGTTATTGTGTTTGGCATCCATGGCTCAGGTTGGTACAGCAGGTTATTTGTGTACTAAAAGGTCAGTGCATCAATTCATGGCTGCTTTTGTATGTGTCAGTATCATTGAGCAAGATCTTAAACACAAAGTTATTCCCAGTCGCAAAAAATGAAGAGAGTACGACAAAAATCGACCTGTCTGGAAAGACCAATTGTTTAAAACCAAACAAACAAAAACACGTAAGACCCCTTGTGGAAATTGTTAGAGCCCTAATTTGTCTGTCTTTTCTTTTTCATTTGCTCTTTTATTTTGACACTCTCTCCCTGTGTTTCTGCTGCCAGCTTCCTCTTCCCTCTCACACCTGTTTCCAATCTCTTTGATTTCACTCCTAGTGTATTTAAATCCCTCTCTCAGCTCCTTAGTGCCAGAATGTCTTATGCCTTGCCAAGTCTTCCAGCAATGATATTGTCTTGGGTTTTCTAGTTTCTGACCTTTCCCACTGCTCCTTTTGACCCCAGATGACCACATGACCATTTCTTGTGTTGTGATCTCCTGCCTGTTTTCTGGCCCTACCTTAGTTTCTTCCCCATTGTGGATGTGGTGACAACGTGGACTGATTATTCTGTGTACCTTGAGCATTGCCTCCCCCTGGACTGGGAATAAAGAAACGTGTACTTAACATTTGTTCTCTGCTGAGGGATCCCCAGTCATGTTTAAATTGTTATAGAAATGATACATGCTAATATTGCATTAAATATTTCAAATGAGTTGCAGGGATTTTACGAATGATTGCACTTCAAACTATCAAGTCTGATACATCAAACGGAATAAGTTAATTTAACACAAATCAGCCAAGTTCTATACTTAAAGGGATTAAGGCAATCATTCATTTTCTAAACCTGCTTATTCCAATTAAGGGTCACGGGGGGCTGGAGCCTATCCCAGCAGTCATTGGGCGAGAGGCGGGGTACACCCTGGACAGGACGCCAGTCCATCGCAGGGCCGACACATATAGACAAATTCACACCTACGGTCAATTTAGAGTCACCAATTCACCTAACCCATATGTCTTTGGAAGTGGGAGGAAGCCGGAGCGAACCCACATAAACATGGGGAGAACATGGAAACTCCACACAAAGGAACAGGATGGAAGCGAACCTAGTACCCGTGAGGCAACAGCGCAAACCGCCAGTGTTTCTCAACTCCGGGACTCAAAGTACTGCACATTTTCCATTCATCCCTGAACTCATCGGAACAGATCAGCTCAGTCAGGTGTGTTCAGCTAATCAACAGCTGACTGAGCTGATCTGCTCTGATGAGTTCAGGGATGAATGGAAAATGTGCAGTACTTTGGGTCCCGAGGGCCGGAGTTGAGAAATACTTCACTAAGCCACCATCCTGCCCTTAAGGCAGTTTCCTCAAATCATTTGAGTTGGACTAGATTATTAGGATTTAAGCGTGTGACAAACTGCAGAGGATAAATTTATCTTGTTTAACTTCAAATCTCAATCATTTGCACAGGTTAATTGCTGTCTTTACAGTAAAATATTTTATTTGAACTTCAGTATAATCTTTAATCAGTATTTGTTCTGTATGTTAGTCATATTGGGATAAAATTGTAGTATAAATTCTTCACGGCAATAATTGCATATTTACTCTAGTATAACGTCTTGTTTAAATAAAATAGGATAATGCCTTCAACAGATGATTTCCTAAAATGCATGTAACTATCACAAATACTTTTTACTCACAAAATTCCCAAACTTCCCTGAAAGACGAGGTATATTTAATGCTCTACGGGGTGTTTTAAATCTGTGGACAGCTACTGCAATTGATCATTCATCTACTGACAATTAAAGACATAATTAATTTAATTACCGGCTTCCCAGAAAGACTTCAGACAATTTACCTGGAGGAGACACCAGAGTGCTTGAGTGGGTTAAACATTATTTCATTAGTTGTGATAATATTTCTTTAATCCCTGAAATTTATGGATGCAGAGTGGGTGGCTGCTGCTGGTGGCGACAAGTTCGCTTTTATAGTAAATAATAAGCTCATTAAATGGCTGAAATGTTTTTAAATGCTATTATCTGCCCCATTTCACTTTAATTAGCCAACTGTCTCAGAGACCTGCATGCAAGATTTACTTTTTTGTCAGAGGACAACAGGATTTTGAGTGAAACTAATTCAACATAATGGCAAAGCCGATGATTTGACAGTTGAAATAAACTCGGGAATTACTCATGGTGCAAAAAAAAAAAAAACCCTTCCGAAGCGAAGAGGGATAGTGCAGTTTGGGGACATAAACTCTTCAGATCTGATGCAAATGTGTTATTACAGCAAAGTTCTGGGGGCTATGATTGGAACCAATAAACACTGTAATTGCATGAAACCTTGCTTTTTCTGGAGGGAACGTGTAAAGAAATTAAGCAAATATATAAAACCGGAGCTTCTTTATTTGTGGAAAAGGAAGGTTTTATTTGGAAATTGTCGGTGTCTGCATCCGAAATATGGAAAATAATGCAATTCATCAGGTAAATAATAAGGTTCTGTTTAAACGTCCTGTACAGTAAAGCACTTGAAGTCGTGAAGGGAGGGGGAAAAAAAAGAGCTCCAGGCCAAACATGGACCTCACAGAAATGGCCTTACAACTGGGAGCTGAATGTAATTAAGTTGGCTATAGTACTTTTCATGTGGTAATTTACCCAGTTAAAGAAAAGGCAGCCAATGAAGAGTGGCCGTTCTGCACAGCCACAGAACTCCTAATGAGAGAGCTGCAGGGCCATAAAGTTTCCGTCATGCATTATTAAATTATATTAACAACTGGAAGAGTTTGCAGGTAAAGTCCAATATAGTGCAGGTTGGTGAGCAGAAGTCGAGATGAAATGCAATATGTAATAAAAACTTTTTTTTCCTCCAAATCCTTAAGGGGATTTAAATTAGCTCAATTTTCCACATAGAAGTCTTTGTATTATCTGAAATTACTGTTTGATCATTTCATTTCTACACTGTATATTTTTGGGGCAAATATTAGAATCAGTTCTCATCAATGGAAAGCACTAACTTCCAATGTACATGATCCATGCAGTACGGAAAGATAGAAACTTCCAGAATTTGGCCTGGAACATAGCGGAATTCTGCTACCTTGCAAGACTTCCAGAAGTATTAAAAGTCGTATGATTCTTGTTCAAATTTCCAGATTTTTTTTTTTGTTTTTTTTGTGTGAAATAAAACCCTAATCTAGTTAAGAGAGTGACTTGCAAGGTAGCTGGGCAGCTGAAACATCAGCTGAGAAGTAACCGGAAGCACAGAACTGGAATTGAACCGTGCTACATATATTGGTATGCGATTCTCAGTCACATGACCTCCCTGTGTTCTTGGACAAGACACTTCATCTGCATTGTCTCAGTCCAAAGAAAGTAAATCCTGTATAGGCCTTGCACCCCATTGCTACCGGTGCTTATCTCCGTATTCCATGGCGTGAAGTTGACGGGAGTCTATGATTCTCCCTGTACGGGATGCCAGTCTGATGCAGGTTACTTCCCCAGCCCAGGCTGGTGCCCATTTACAGCTGGGTGGACTGGGACAATGCAGATGAAATGTCTTTTCCAAGGACACAGACGGGTAGTTTAAACGGGAATCAAACCCAGGTCTACATATTGGTATCCCAACTCCTTGAGCTACCTGCTCTACATTGTCTCTGTCCACCAGCTGTAAAAGGGTACCGGCCTTGGCTGTGGAAGTAACCTGCGATGCTCTAGCATCCCATCCAGGGGGAGTCCTAGGCTCTAATCTGCATCACGATGCAGGATCCGGGGATAAACACCATCACCAATGGGCTTCTGCGACCATATTGAGCTGACTTCTTTCTTCTTTGTATTCGTCGTCCAACTCCTAGTAGTAGAGCAGATATTTCAAATGATGATACAAGCATGAAATTTGGCACAAGTATTCTATATAGGTCATTCTTCAGATGTACCCAGTTGAAAATCCAAGATGGCGGCCGTATTTTCCAAGATGGTGTCCGGACAAATTTAAAAATCCTCCAATCATATTGAAACATATGCCATATTATTTGCGTGATCATAAAGATTCTAAAAATGTATAATTTGGACTATCTGCGACTGAATGTTACGAAGTTATTGGGCAAAAACAGCAAAAATGGTAACTCAGGTCAATTTAAAGTTTGTAAATGGGTCAAAAGTTAAAGCTGCTCCAATTTTGGTAAAAAAGTGATGCAAATTACTGGTTGAGCTACTAGAGTTTGAAAAAGGAATAGTTTGCACCATTTGTTATGCTTAGTTATCATGTTATGGGCAACATGTCAAATGCCATAGTATTCAATTCAATTTCTTTATATAGCGCCAAATCACAACATAGTCGCCCCAAGGCGCTTCACAAGGGTAAGGTCTAACCTTACCCACTCAATGGACATTGATCTTGTTTGACCTTTACTTTGGAGACCAAGCATTCAACACAGTCAAAACAATTCCATTTATTGATCCTATTAGCTGAACCAATAATTTGCATCACCTTTTACCAAAATTGGAGCAAGATTTAACTTTTGACCCCTGTGCAAACTGAAATTGACCTTTGTCACTATTTTTGCTGTTTTTTGCCCCGTAACTTCATAACATTTAGTTATACATAGTTGAAACTATACCTTTTTAGAATCTTTATGATCATGCAAATAATATGGCATATGTTTCAATGTGACTGGAGGATTTTAAATTTGTCCGGACGGCATCTTGGAAAATATGGCCGCCATCTTTTATTTTCAAGTGGCCAATTGTGCAAATTTGAAGAGTTACCTATAGACAGTATTGATGCCAACTGTCATGCTTGGATGACTATTTGGAATATTTTTTTCACTTATCTGCTCTACTATAGGCCACAGAGGCACCTGCTCTGTGACATCAGCTTAGATACTCGTTCCAAATCCAGAAGTGCACAGCCCCCTTCCAGAAGTAGCAGCTGTTGTCATAAGCACACAATTTTCAACTTGGTCCACATTCCCATACTGTGTAAAACACATTCACCATTTGAGGTGGAAAATTGTGCCTGTAGTCATTTCAATCCTGCTGATTTTTACTTTCACTTTCGAACAATTTTTGCTGTAGAAAGTGCCAAGAAAAAAAGCAGCTGGTTCAGTGTCTTTTTTTCTTCCCCTGTCGTGTTCCACGTCCCTGTCGAACATGGCAGTTCTCATTCATTGGCTGTCAGCAGATCTGCCTGTCATGTTGATGAACTGTAGGTGGGAGAAGTCAATCGGTTTAGAACTGTGATCATCAGGAATGGTGACTGGTTCCCAGTTTGACTCCAGCAATGCCACTGGCCTATCCTGCTAGTTATGAGATTGAAAAGAAACCGAGGAGAAATCCACCAGTGAGAACTTTTCACCAAATTGTTATCTATGTTTGACAGAAATTTGGCTTGTGTAACTACTTTTAGATGAACTTTGACAGGAAGCTTTCTGCTGGTGAACGTATTCATGTTTTTTATATCATGGCTTCGGCTTTGTGGGCATTTGTAATTGTTGTATATACGTAGCGAGCACAAGGTCGTAATAGACATTTCTACTGTGCACATTTCCCCTGTTTTAGTGAAGGAGTCAGCAGTACTAAAGCTGCATTTTTTTAATGCAGTTTTAATTTTTCAGCAATGTTAACTCTGATGTGTGAAAAAGAGACAGGTCAAAAAGAAAAGGACAAACAAAATGATCAATTTCCTGCTATTTATGAATGCTGAGGTTTTAGATCCCTGAGCCCAAGATGGAATAAAAACACAATCTCCATAGACAATTTGGGAAAATGTAACTTCAGATCCCATGGTGAAGCAATGGTATGCATGAGCCAAATCACTTCAAATTGCTACTGGTTGAAACACAAACCTGTTTCATGCAAAGAATGGGTCCATTTAAGTTAATAATCGATGGATGTCACCCATGGCTTCATAACTTTAAAAATATTCAATTGTAATTAATATGTAAAAATTGACTTTGATTGTTATACCTGACAGTTTTCAATAAAATCAGCAGACTTTGTTAAAAATGTTGTATCGTTTCAATAAACTGAATTACTTACACTATATATATATATATGTATAGTATGTATATATAATGATTTAGGCAACTGGATGCCGATGTACCAGGTCTTTTCGGAGGATCCTTGGGACCGTTGGAATGACTTTTTGTCAGATGAATGATTACTTTGGGTTCCTCAGATTACGCGTACATTTGCATTGTGAGGGAAGGTCAGCTACGAATTTTGACTGTGGTGCGTTTCTCTGGGCATGGTCCAGCACACAGGTATCCAGGTTTTGAGGGACCCCGCAACTGGAAAAGGCCAAGGGTACATCTACATTTCACCTGGCTGCGGCAGATAGATGGTTGCTTTCAAGCGGCGGGGATGGATCGATTGTCTGACTGGATGTTTGCTATCCAGGACCAACGATGGTTGCGTGGCGTGGTGGATGTAGTGACATGCAGCACCAGCACACGCTCCCAGACCTGACCTGACTGCTGTTTTTCTTGAATTATTTCCAAAGAACATTTTAAACCAAATTCAATCAGTAAAGTCTGCATTAAACACTATTGACTATACATGTGTTCTAGTCCCTGTAGTAGTCCATATAAAAAAGGGATTCAATTACAAAGAGCCAACTGGAGGAAATGATTAAAAATGGTTAGCGAGGAGCAGAGACAGGAGAATTAACTAAAAGTCTTTAATTACACTCTGTAGGCATTAATCACGGTGAGAGATGAGGTTCATTTCCCGCTCATCTTAATCTTCATCATGTAAGGGATGGCGAAGAGACTGCTGACTGGGCCCAGATGCAGCACATTCATACAGCACTGTCCTCTCCACCAGAGGACCCAGGAGACGAGCTTTGAACATGTCCCAGAATAAGCCTCCTTCCAACATTCTGCATTTTTTTCTTCTGAGCAGTATTACAGTCTGCACATACAGTTGTGTTTGTTGGTTTACATACACTCATCATGGACATAAAGCTCTTCACAATATTGGACATTCAAGATTTCATTTATTTTGGTTTTTCTAAAATCAGCACAGGGTCAACTTCAAACGTTATTATTTGGTTGAATGAGCCAGAGCAAGTTTCACCTTGACCAGACAGCGGTGGTAGCCATCAACATGCTTTTTAGGATAGTTCGGGTTTAGATAGTTGACCACTCTTTTTGGCAGAATTGATAGAGTTCAATTAAATTTCTTGGTTTCTTTAACCTGATTTTTCACGCACAGTTTTGACAGGGTTGAGGTCATTATTTTGAAAGTGCCATGCCAAAAACGTGATGTTAGTCTGATTTATCCATTCGGCAAGCGGCTTTTTGTTTGTGCTTGGGGGTCAATGTCTGACTGGAACACCAAATTGTGTTCAGGTTTCAACCGTCTAGCTGATGATTTGAGGTTACCTTCAATTCAATACTTCAATTCTGAAGTAGTTCTCTTTTGTCATTATTCCACCCACTTTGTCCAAAGCACCAGTTCAAGTGGCACAAAAACAGTCCCAGAGCATCTAGCATCACCATGTTCAACAGTTGGTCCAGTTGTCGTGGAACTGAATGCCTCAGCTTTAGTCCTCAAACAGTCCTCATACACCAATTTTGATACTATTTTTGATTGGCGTGAAATCCTTGTCCACAAGTGTATGCAAAGTTCTGACCATAACTGTAAAGATAATTTGAAGAGCTCTTTTCCAAAACGTGATAAACGGCAAAGCCAAAAAAAAAAAAGAGCTTGTGATGCCATTCTATAGTTTATTGATCCTATTCACTGCCTCATTAATTATTTACGCCAAACCGTGACATATAGGTGTTTAAAATGAACTGCAAATTGCAGTTTCGTTCCAAACCACGACAAGCGCCACGCCTGTTGCATGGCTGAATGCCATATCTGCTCTCCACCAATCAGATCCACGCATAGGTTTCCTTTCCTTTCAAGAATAACTTGCTTTAATAACTGTCACAGAAATATCTAAAATGTGGGGGTTTGTGTTGAAACTAGCGGACGTTTTGCGCTGAAATGAGTTTTAATGAGCATTAATTAAACTCACACGGACCTCTTAAACGTGTAAAAATGTTTGATTCATGATGTTTTTCATCCAGGTTTTAATGTTCAAAGAACAGATTAAATGAACTGATTGAAATTAAATGGTCTTGGATCCA
>OMMV01017791.1:2043-12466 GCA_900302635.1 Chatrabus melanurus
CCCAAAAACAAAAAAAAAAAAAAAAAAAAGGAGGGTGCTTACAGTGCACTTCAGAGTGCGCTTGGCTTAAATGGGACCCCTTGTGGCTGTGTCACAGCTCCCTTCGTTAGGGGGCTGACTGTAGCCTGTAGTCACCACAGGCATCATTAGCCCTCTGTGAAACCACAGACTGAGTCTCATTCTTCATCTGCCTGTCTGCTGCCTCAACATCCACGCTGCAACGGCGCTTCGGTGGCAGAAGGAGTGAGTCCTGCAGCTTGGCGGACAGCCGTGTGGAGCTGATGGGAGAATGAAATTTATATTTAAAAAAAATGTAGCAAAGTTCAAACGTATTCAGCGAGCGGGGCCACTTGAGTTGGTTGTGTAAAGGTTAGAGCTGAGGTTATTTTACAGAGGGTGATTAGTCCACCTGGGCTCAACAGAGGAGTAACTACGGCAAGCGTGGGTCACACCATAAGTGCATTAGACAGTGAAGAGAATTAGAATTTAGAAATTTAACAAAAGTCAACATTTAGTAGAAATTAAGTACGTGGAGTAGTACTGGTAGCAATTTCTAAAATTACTACTACACCCCACCTATTATTGCTGCTCTCTCCACCTCTAGGAAAATGGATTAAATGGAGTTGTGGTGAAAGTAACATTTAAACATTTAAATTGCCCATTAAGTGTGCAGGATGAATTCAAAATTCAAGGTTGCAATGTTGATTTCTGTTTCCCGTTCTGTACTGCCCTCTAATGGAAAACAGTCCTCAGAAATAAAGGAAGCAGCAGCTCTGACGTGCAGAGCAGGAGCGCTCGCAGAAGAAGGCATCCTTAATTATGAGATCCAAGCTGAAAAGACGGAAGAGAGTGTGGAATCAATTTGAAAAATTAAGTACAATTAAAATGATTAAAAGACAGCATTTGACATTTTGAGATGTGTTTTTTTAAATTTTTATTTCAGCTGTCTAATATAACAAATTTGCGGTATATAATGCACAAGACACCAGTGCACGCTGTAGGTAGAATGTAAGGCGAGAGCAAACAACGAGATCTAAATGAAGACAAAACAAATGCTTCACAACAAAGCTTTGTAGCAGGAAAATTCAGCCTTTATCACTGGATGTCGAACAAAGCATTCGCTTGGCAGGAAATTAAAAAACCAACGAGAGGTACAAAGACTAATTCTGCTTAGGAGGAAAAAAACAAACAAAACAACAACAACAATGCAAGAGACACATTTTTAAAGGAATAATAATTCTTTAGAAAAAAAAACAAAAACATTCCAGCACTATCTGGCAAAAGCAACGGAGACCCACGGGAGCATATGTTTGTAATTCCTACTGTTCTCTGTTTAAGTTATTTTTGTACATTCTAATTCTGCAACAACTCTGTATCACATTAACTATGCAGCATCTCTATTCTTAGATTTTTTTTAATTTTTTTTTAAAGGACTATCAACTGAATATTTACAAGTAG
The DNA here is from genome assembly GCA_900302635.1 of Chatrabus melanurus. NCBI lineage: Eukaryota > Metazoa > Chordata > Actinopteri > Batrachoidiformes > Batrachoididae > Chatrabus > Chatrabus melanurus. The sequence goes on from OMMV01017791.1 coordinate 3,502, forward strand.
CACCAGTTGTTCCACAGGCAAGCGCGTTGAAACTTTGTGGAGGTGTTTGATTGTTAAAAAATGAAAACGCTGGCCTGGCGTGAGCGCTGAGCGGTCGGGGCCCTGTCGTGCTTCAGCCGTCCCCTCTTTGCCTCTCGTGGGCGAGCAGCCATTGTTTGAGATGGTCGCCCTTGCCGCTCATGTACGGCCCGCTCTGCCCGCTGCTGGAAATGACTCGATGGCAGGGGATAAGGAGAGGGACCTGGTACGGGCAGAGTAAATCATCTTTGAATGAAACAAACGACTCTGCAAACATGACTCACACCGAGGTGAGTCACTTTGAAATGTGTTCATGTTTCACTTAAATGAACAATAATTTTTTCCAAGGTATGAATTCAAGGTTTTAGAAATGCATATATAAGAGCTGCAACTAATGATTATTTTCATACTTGATTGATCATTCGATTATTTAATCAATTAGTTGTTAGGTCCACAAAAGGTGAGAACATGGTGAAAAATGTCGATCAGTGTTGTTAGAGCCCAAGATGATGCCTTTTAAATGTCTTGTTTTGTCCACAACAGAGATATTCAGTTTACTGCCAGATAGGAGTAAAAAAAAAAAAAAACCTAGTAAAATTAACCTGAACCAATTCACATTGAAGAAGCTGAAATCAGAGAATTTGGGGAAAAAAAAACCACTCAAAACAATTAACAAAATAGTTGTTGATTAATTTAACAGTCGATTAATCGATGCAGCTCTAATATATATAAAGTTTTGCTTTCTCGAAGGAGTCACACGGCTCCTATTTAAATAGGAAGAGGTTGACAATTATTGTCACAGCAGCAACAGTTTAAGGTTGACATAAAAGAATCTGATTCACCAAATATTACAAAGTAACCAATGTGCAGAAAATATGAATCTGCACTTTTCTCTTTTTATGTTCGGGCGCCGCATGAAAACAAAGTGCCACACTACAAGTGTCTGGTTTGATCCTGCATGAATCCACACTCAGGGTGATAGCACCGTCTTTGGGTATAAATGTTTTTTTACTCTTTAATAGTGTAAAGCAAAGAAGCAATCAAAAATTAATGGGCAAAAACACCAGCAGGATGAATATTCAATCGAGAGGGTGTCAACATTAAGATCTGATAACCCTGTGATCATTAAAAAGTGGAAGTCGGTGGAGCGTTTACTCTTGTTGCAGACGCTCTGCCAGGGGGGTCCTGAGTTCTTTGTAAACTAAATGGCTGGAGAAAGATTAAACACGCCAGGCTGAAACACTTCGATCATTGTGAATTCAGAACAAGAAGAGTGGCAATGGATTGAGTGAATCCCTGCAATTATTTCTTTTTAAATATTCTTAATGTTGCCCTTGTTTGGGGGTGGGGGGGGCAAAACATCACAACTACTGCTGCTGCACTGTGACTGTATTTCTAATTTATCTGAGCCCAACACTGACGGTTATCCAGTCTTGATGGCTGCACCTCCATCCTTTTGTGGAAGAGTTGAACATGCAGCGTGTTTCGGTTCAAATCCATCATTAAACCCACTCCCATATCAACAGCAATAAAACTTTCCGAGCCCCGGATTAACCTTGCAGACAGAGAAATACTGCTCGAGTATTCGGATCGATACTGTTCCCTGGGTTTGGAGGGAGAGCAGGGTACCCTCAAGGCCTTCGGATCTGCCTCTCCACTTGGGGAGGGGGAAAGAGCAGTACGCCGGGCTTATCAATACTCAAATCCTGGTGAAGAAGAAGTGCCACAGAGAGGCGAGGATCGATTGAGCGCGCCGAGCTTTTCACAGCGGAAGCCCGAGTGGAGCGGCGCTACTGACAAGTAATTGACACTGACAATCTGACTCTGGATCTGTATCAGGAGCTGAGGGCTCAGGCTCCCAGCCTCCCTGACGAAAGGGAAGAAATGTCTGTAAAACATGAGACTGAAAAGTATGATACAGCCATCCAGGAGCAACGCCATTGGCTAATGTAACACATAAGGTACGACTACAAAGTATAAAAAAACAGAAATTATGATTTATCGTCATTACTACAGTTGCATAAATAAGTTTTCATCCAACATGACATGCATATTGAATTCATCTGACACATAAAAACACAGTCTGAAGGTGCAGTTTTTATTATGACAGCGTGCACGTTATTGCACAGAACACCTTGGCTGCCTCAGCGAGCACACCGGTGGTGCCCACAGCACTACATGGGCAGAGCTAAACGGGCTTTGATCAAAGGGTTTGATCAAAAGAAGACACGCCACTTGCCCTCTAGCCTTCCATTTTGTACACAGCGGATTCGTGGGCAAAAAAAAAATATAAAAATAAGATGCGGGCCAGGTTTCCTGCAAGAAACACAGATTTTGGGGTGAACATCTGCAGCAAAGACGATGAAAACGGGAACAAAAGACGACGGCTCAAACTCGAGATGTTGGCAAACCTTTATTTCCCGCCTCAGGTTTTCAGAGAGAGGCGTTCATTTTCAAATATTCAGACGTACCTACAGTTTAGACTGTGCATAACGCAGCATTTTTTTTAAAAAGACATTTACTCTTTAAAAGAGATCACAATTAAACAGCTGGGATGAAAATCACTATGTACAGATACATTTTTTTAAAAAGTAATTTGTTTTTATATTGCAAAAATGTAGCTGTATTATTATTATTTTTTATTGATTTATGCATGAATTCTAACTCGTATTAGTTTCACATTTTTGATGTACAACAACACCATAAAAATACCACAATGTACACAAAAGATATAAACTACTCAGCAACATAAAATATTTACATGTATGTAACTTGTGTAGCTGCTTCACATCATCTAAACTGCTTTGGAAAGTATTTAATATCTGACGTCATGGTGTCCCTGGAACCTTACAAATTTACCTCAATAAAATGACTAATTAATGTACGATGATCAGCAGAGACAACAAGCTCAGCTGCAGAACTAATGAAAATCATATCAATATCAAACTGTTACAGTCCCTGTCTGACTAGAAGAGGTAAGTAAGACAGAAGCCCATCAATCACTGTCAGCTACACTCACCGGGTTCCTCCTCATGGCTCCTCCCACCGCTCGCACCGCTCTGGGGTTTCCCGCCATCTCAGCGAGGCGTTTGTACGAGACCGTCTCTCCAAACTTTACGTCCCTCAGAAGAATGTGCAACACGCGGCTGGTGAACGCGTCTACGCCGGAAAGCGGAGGACAGAAGAAAAGAGAGGGAGACGGAGAGAAGAGAGGAGGAGAATTTTCATCATTTAATCAATCAAAAACAGACAGCTGACTGAGAGGCCGATGACAGCACGCCTCACCGTTTCGCGCAATGTGGAAGGCGCCGCTTTGAGGTCATCTGGAATTCAAAGCTGACGTTGGAGACATCACTAGAATCTAATTGTTAAATACTGTGGGTGGAAAAAAAACCACTACATTTGATGAATTCAGTTCCTGATTTCCTCTAATTTTCTTGACAATATTCATTAGCCAACTAAACACATAGAACTTCCCGAACTTGACCTTAGAACTAGTATTAACACGATACAGCTGCTGATGTGAGAAAATTATTTCAATAGCAGAAAAATCTAGGTTAGGCTTTGAGAGGTCACAGCTAAAATTAAAAAAGTTCGCTCTTTCATTTAAAAGGATTAAGAGAGGCCAAAAAGACTGCAAATCTGCTCCAGATTTTTAATAATAATAATTTGAATGTTGCATACCATTTGTGGCAGTGGGATGACTTTGGGGTTAATCAGACCAATTTGTCCTTTTAATTGCTTTCTATTCAGAGTCGATTCATTATATCATCTTCACTTAAATGGCAAAATTCTTCAAATCATCTGCAGCTTAACCGACCACATTAACGGCTTTGATTCCATTAGTACTTCAGCAGAGGCATTATCTTTCTTTTTTCTTTTTTTTTTTCTGGATTACCCCAGCAGTGACTCAGAGGCATGTTTGGATAGCTCAAGAAAAGGGAAACGTATTTGAAGCATCTCGACACCTTGAGTCGCCCCATGCGCTGCGCCGTGTCGCGGGCGAACAACAGTTTTTGAACAAGATGAGGAACAATAGTCTCGTTATCAAGTGGGGGTGAAATTCTTCTAGTATATACATGTACTCGGTCATGAAAATTCAATTAGTGATCTCCCATTCTCTCTCATTTATATGGTCTAAGAGAGCACATGACAAGTGATCTATGTGAAATCCCTCTAAATTGGCATTGTGTGAAAACATGTCACACCCCTGTCTCTCTTCTACAGAGTGAACATCCTTTGCTCCCCAGGCTCCCTCCGCTACCTTATAGTTACTCTCCGCTACACAAAGCCACGCGAACAAGGCAATTTGCCTAAACTGGGGGGAATAAGTGTAAAACCTAAAGGGGATAGATTTGATTGATGCGCACCCATGCGAGTTCTTTGTCTTGAACAAGGCCCGTAGGTACTGTTTAATAATTTTTCAGGTAATAATCACGCTGTCAACGAGCTGACGGGCTCTTACGCAGACAGAGCAGATAAGATACACCCCAGAAATTTCTTTTGTGCATTATTCTCTCTCATAAAGCTCCGACTTGGCCAACGTGGTGTGCATGCGGTACACGCCGACGTCGCTTTCACATGCCCAGAATGCCGGTGTGACAAATCCCTGTTGATGCCAACGTTATTGACAAACAAGCAAAAAAATAAAATAAATCAAGAGTCAGGCGAGGAGCCGGTTTCGCAGACGGAGCAACAAGCTACAGTGGCGTTTGCACCTATTAAAAATCATGAGCTGCTGTACGGTTCTGGACAAAAACAAGTGTCTGCGCTTTTATCCGTGACTACAGAGGTTAAAGAACTTTGCCCTCATCAGTGTTACTGACAGAGATTTCACGCGGGTCACTCGAGGTGACCAGCAATGATTTGGAGAGCAGTCCCCTAGCCCCATACTTCATAAAGAGCCTAATACGGTGTGTCTGAGGTCAGGACCCTCTTTAGATCGGGGTGCAGTGATGTCAATTGTTTAAATAAAAGTTGAGAGGAACCACTTACGTGTTTACAGACATCCCATAATTATGTCACAGGTCATTACCTACCGTGTGGCTGCGCGATAGCGCCATTACAGAGGCACAGAAGGCTTGACCCGCAACCAAAATCAAACCGATCGTGTGATTATGAAGATATCGACAGCTATGATCAATCTGCTCATAATTCCGAGATCATTTGGAGGAAAAAAAAAAAAAAAAAAAGAGAGCAGACTATAAACTGAATTCCATCAGCCTTGATAGTGATAGATTTAGAAATGACTTCCACCTGACAGTCGCCTCATACAAGGTTGTGAGAATAAAAAGACAATCGTGGAAATGCAGCTACCTCATTATCCTTTGTGTCTAATGGGAGGGAAGACTTTGACTCCCAGTCAAAGTGTCTCTTGAGTCTTGAAGAATCTATACTTTTGAAGGGTGACGGGGTGCTGATGATTCTCTGATTATTCGATATTCTGAAAACGTTCATTTCCCTAATTCCTCTCCACATCACAGGGGCGAGTCCTGGTGAGTGTCTCATCTCACCCTGCGCTGTGCACAGGGGGAGGTTCAGGCTCCTGCAGGAACACAGTCATCTGGGCTTTGAAGAGTGCCCTTCCCCCCCTTTTGCACGGCCCCCTCCCCGCACATTCCCCGCGCCGCTTACCGAGACTAAGATCCTCTCGTCTGTTACATATGGATGTATAATTAATGAGATAAGAATATGCATCGTTTTAAGAACCCACGACGGTGTCTGTGTTGTTTCTGAGGAGAATGCGCGCACACACACACACGGGCGCACTCGCCATTCCTGCACCTCTGACGGCCGAACTTGCGTGTGATGTGGCGGCGTCAGTCAGACGCAACGGAAAAACGCACCTCGCCGCGTCTCCTTTCATGTCACCTCTGTTGCTCGGCTATATTGTGACAGCTAATATGAAAAGTGGCTTGTTTTGTCAGAAATGTGTAAATAAACATGGCAACACTTCAAGTGAAGGTCACAACTCAATATTACATGACAAGTGCTGCGAGAGCGCCGTCAGGTTTTCCCACAAGATAACTGAGCAAACAAAACTTGGTTGTCACAGATTGTAATGACCTGATTAAACTTGTATTATTTTTTTTTTTTCCCAGGCAGACAGCAACCGTATGACTGGAACGAGCAGGAATTTGTACAGTGAAAAAGCAAAACCTAATCCTTAATGTTAAAAAAAAAAAGAAGAAAAAAAACCCTCTTCGTCCCTCAAAAGACAAATACTCTTGATGCACACATTTAACATTTTAATACCAGCATGGCCTATGGTTTTGACTACTGAGAACAATCCAACCCTAAACCCTGTATTTACTGAGCCCCAAAACAATAGGCGAGGGAGAGAGAGGTGGAACGTAGCACAATCACCTATTCAGATCAGGTACTAATGAAGAATTCCATCTATCCTGAAATTTAATTAAAACCCCAAAGACTTCAGATGAGATGCGATTTAAAAGAGCCTGGGGCTGGTACACAAGCACTTGGTGGCGAAGGGAATCACACTGAAAGTTGATATCGTAATTGGTCCTGATGTATTTCTGCATTGCCTTTGCGGGAGCGTGGGACTCGTAGCTGTATACAGGGTCTCCACGGAGTACCTGCTCATTGAAAATGCCATCACTCAAGCACTGCAGATCTGCATGAAATTAGAGAGCAACTAAGGCCTGATTGCAGGGGAAGAGAGGCACAATTGTTAAATGCATATATTAAAATTCTATTTTTTTTTTTTTCCCCGTGTAGGAGTGCTTCTCCTCCTCAATGAGCCCCTGTGAAAATCTTTAAGTTAAAATGCAATAAGCGTCTCAGCGTGACAAAGAAATGGCCTCTAATTGTTCTGGAAGTGAACGCGGTAAGTTTGTGATTTCGAAAAATGAGTTGTCAGTTGCATTTCCTCAAAACAAAAAATGCCAGGGAGAATTAATCCCCCCTCCGCCCCACATCCCTCCGTCAATACCCTCAATCATTCACTGTGGCGTCACATGCAGTTGAAAGGACACTAATTGTCCGTTTTTGAGGTACTTTCATTTTACTCGCCCTAGGTGGCTAGTCAAGCCAACAATAAGCTCATTCAAACTTTACCACCATTCACATGTTCTCATTTAAAAAAAAAAAAAAAGAAAAAAAGAAAAAAAAAAAAGCTTCCTGTCTGCAAATGTCAAGAGTGGAATTCGATCAGTTTCAAAGAATGTGCCAAGAATCATGGAAAAGCTTGCCAAGACTAACACGCGTGGTAAGAGCTGCCACAGATTACTGAACCAAGTTACAGCTCTGTGTTCTGTTCTCTCACTTTCACTCGCTCACTCACCCGCTCCTTCACTTTCCCCCAGTCTCTCTCTCCCTCTCTCTCTCTCTCCCTCAGCCATAAAATACTTCATTATAACACAGTGAGCCAGTGAGTGTAAGTGATGTAACTGACAATTAAGAGTGAAAGCCTGATCCCAGTCACGGCTCTGCAAATATTTATCCATGACAGACCTCCTCGCAGGGCGGGGTGGTGAAAGGCAGGGAGCGGGAGACTCCCAGCGGTCTGCGGCTCGCTGAAGTACGCCTGGATCCATTCGACGCAGCGCTGCAACTCGGGGCTCGTTTCAGCCGGGCTGTCGTTGACCACACAGCTCAGAGGGGCCTCGCCGCTCCTGCGAGGGATATAAGGCAGGATGAGGAGGTGAGGTCGGGATCAGAGGAGCAATCGGAAGAGGAGAAGTCGTGTGCTAAAACATATCGCAAGAGTGTAATAATGTGCCACGGGTGACACAGATGCAAGATGACATAATGTGCTCAAAGAAACTCAAGTTTAAATACAAATATCAGAGCTGTGAAAGAGACGGAGAAACTCAAAAATGGTTTTCCAGGGGTTTTTTGTTACAGTAGATATATAAGTACAGCAATATAAAGTATGAAAGGAAAGTATCAGGTCATAAGAAATGGTGTTAACAGTTTATTTCAACTTGACGGAAGCAGAAACGCTTTCTGAAAGAGTTTTTTTTTTTTTTTTTTTTTTAAGTCTTGCAACTGTTATAAGGGGGAAAAAAGTTAAGAGCGGAACGTTAACAACAGTTTCAACTCTGCTTGGGTCTGGTTTACAGTTCTTGACAAGAATAAATGGATTTTTTTTTTTTTTTTTTTTTTGGCCAGAGCGGTGCTGGCCAGCAAAGAACTGCACTTGGACGTGCATCTTAGCATGAGTAGATGCTTGGAGGAATTTGCCGATGGTTGAGTTGGCATCACTTAACAGCTGAATTTCTCCACGCTGCTGACCACCCCCCAGGTCAATGCAGGCAGACTGACCCATATTTGACACTTAAAGACCCTACTGGGAAGGTCCTCTCTTACCATGTGCATTACTGCAAAGTGGACCTCAAGCTGTGTTGTGGATCTAAAGCACGCCGCCAATTCCATTAACTGGTGTACAGGACTTATAAATAAATAATAGCACCATTTAAGTGCCCTTTTTTCAAAATTGGCTTATACTGTATGGTATTAATAATAGACATTTACTTTGTTAAACACACAGACCGTCTCTCTCCTCCTCGCTGTAACACACTGAGCCAACATGGCCCCTAAAGTGTTTTTACACTTCTGCAGGTCCCAGTTTGAGCTACGTTTTATATTGGTCATGTGAAGCCGAGCTTTACTGGAGTGCTATGACTGAGCAGGTCAGTTTTCAGGGAGCCGCTTGCTTCTTGCTAGTTTTCGCCACTGTGTGATGAAAACCCCCCGGGTGCCGTTTAACAGCGGGTGTAAATACAGTAAAAGGTGTAAATACTCTCATTTCTAAATAAACCGCACAGCGGTTCATAGTCGAGTGGTGAAAAGTCGGAAAACCCACCAGCGGGTCCTGCGCTGAGACCCGCTCAAACAATGGCCGTGGCTCATGGCAATCTCTGTCGGCATGGGTGAGTGCCCAGCCAGCCCCTACTTGTCATTGTCTCTCCTTTCTCCCCCTCCC
>OMMV01017842.1:6375-16639 GCA_900302635.1 Chatrabus melanurus
CATTTTTCTGGCTGCATTTTGGATTTTTTTTTTTTTAAGTCAGCTTTTTTGCCCACTACAGCACCAAGGACAAACTAGATGTTGACTTATCTTTAATCGCTAAACATGCCCACACCTACCCGACCAAGAAAATGACCTCTGGAGCCGCCACTGGTGGTACATCCAGCCAGCGGTTGTTGTACCATTTGTCTCAGCGTGACTGTGCACGTCACCCTCTGTGCCACTGACCCGATTTGGATGCCTTTTATTGTTGCACACAACAGCTCACACTAGCACCCAACGCAGTGAAGGAGGGACAGTGTTCAACAGGTCAATCCTGTCATCTCTTTTGTTTGGGTTGGTGGTTCGATCCCTGATTGAAGCATTTGTACAGCCACTACTATCAGTATGTTAATGTGATAAGACGCTTTGGATGACTGCATCTGCTTCAGAAACATAAAAAAAAAAAAACAGCTCGTCACAGTTCAGTAAACCAATGTGTGCATTCTGCCTTGCTTTGCAGGAATTTGTGACCAAGAGAAGCAGATTTGTGCCCTCAAACCTGCTCAGCTCAAAGCGTTTTTTCCAAATTTCCATTTCAGTAAAAAAAATCTCCAAAATGACCGAGTGCTGCATTTGTATTTTAAAACTGAACTGAAACAACGTTCTGTTGAAAGACAGATTTAATAATTGGTTTAAATGAGAAGGAAACATGCATTCAGTGAGATAATTATAACGTTTCCAGAACAGGAATGCTTCACAATTTAAAATAAAATATAAAGGCATTAATACAGCAGTTAAAAAAATTAAAGTAAATGAGCACTCAAACCGCATACCTCCACCAAGGCATGAACAGTCATCACCTGCTAAATCAATGAGTAAACGGCTTAGACTGAGGTATAGTTGAAATCCCTGACCATAAAAACATATCCCTAGAACTTGGAATCATCGTTCTATGATCAATAGTTTCAGAGTTAATTTAAAAAAAAAGTTTTTTGGGGGCAGTGGTGGAAATGACCCAGAATGCAGTCATTAGACCCATTTGGAGCATTGTTGTATCCAAAATAACCGATGGAGCATAAACGATACATTCAAATGCAAGGCAAGTGAGAAGGCTGTATAATAGGTATCTTCTTCTGGATCTAGTTCCATAGCTATTGGAGATGGTTTTAATCCACTGACAGCTTACTGAATCAGCATTCTCCCAGCTACATATTGATGGTGGTTGGACATTTTTTCATCTCTATTAGATACCTGACAACAGCGTCTTACATACCGGCACCTGAAATTTTTACATTTTGATCCACTTGATCCGGAAGACTTTCTGGATCTGGATAGGATTTTTACCTACTTAAAGCTGTTACTATCTTATATAAGTATGACAAGATTAATCTTGGTCTGTTAAGATTTACCTGAGATATATGCATCTGAACTTCTTAAATGGGATTTCTCATGTTAAATTTAAATTGCTACCAAATCTGTAATCTGAATCAAAGCTGAATGAAACTTGGTCTAATAGTTGAGGGTGTCATCCTGCATATACATACCGAATTTCAATCAACTCCAATGAGTTCTGACAGAGATATGAATTTTTTAATGTTTCACCCATTATAAGAGAGAGGGATTTTTTTGATAATTTTTTGTGACGTCATCAGTGTGTAGATTCTTCTCAAAATTTAATGGGAACATCCTTGGGTGATCACCTACCCATAATAAAAATAATTCATGTTGATCTCTCGGAAACTGTTCAGACAAATAAACAAACCCACGCTGATGGAAACCTAACCTCCTTGGAGGAGGTAAAAAGTGGAATCCAGCACAAATGGGACTTGAGCTTCTTTTTGAAGGTTTTAACAGTGCCCACAGATCTCTTTTGGTTTTCAGCCTACACCGAGGAAGCAACAACAGGTTTTGGTCAGAGGACCTCAGACCTGCTCGTTACACACGGCCGCAAACGTTCACTTATGTAGGGAGGCATCTGACCATGCAGAGCTCTGAAAGTGATCGGCAAAATCTTAAAACTGAAGTCTGAACCTAATGGGGAGCCAGTGTAGAAAAAAAAGACAAAACTGGTGTCACATGAGACCTCTTAGAGGACCATGTAAAAAGATCATTTTACATCCTGAGTGCCCTCACATGCTGTCACACAGGACTGGTTTTTTTGCCGATTTATTTTGTTGAGTTTGTTGACTGCATCTGCTTTGGACTCACGGTGCCCTTTGGAACAAAATGAACCTGTGCCAGGGAGTATCGCCTTCTTTCACATCCTCTGTCACTCGTCCACAGCAAGTCATTTGTAAGTCACACTTTGGCTTTGAAGAGAGGAATTCCGTCAGAGGGCAAAGTCCTCTGGAAGAGACCTATGATTATGTCTATATTAATGGCTCTGTAAGCCTAGAAAGATGTTGTGTCTCTGAGAGCTCGAAAAACGGTGCTTTTTTTTTTTTTTTTTTTTTTCTTTTTAAAACGAAGAAGAAGGTCATCTTAAAGTGATTAGAGTGGAGAAATATCAGGTTCTTTTTGACATTTTCTGCTCTGCCTTTGGTCTTGTTGTGCAGACCTTGATGCCAGATGCAATAAATTATTAGTCTAAATGAGAACAGAATGCCAGCTTCACATCACGATTGAAGCACAACCGAGGGCCCGGTGTCAGGGTCTATCCCGGTTAAGTCCAAGGCTATTATTTACTATTTCACTTCTCACATGGATTTGTACTGTTCTTGACAGAGAAACACCCTGTTGGGCTTTGTGGTGATGACGAGTAGAATTTTTAAAAAAAGTGCAACAATGGTTAATAAATCACAGCTTTGTGGCACTTTTTTTGGGGGAAAAAAAAGAATTCTACATCTTGCATCTCCAAATTGCATGCTACATTATAATGTGAAAACGGATCAAATAGAAAATGTGTTGCCTAAAAATGATCAATGTCAAACTTTAGCCTTGACATAACACTGGTAACTACGCACAAACCACACACACACACACACACACACACAGAAATCAACATTTTTCTATTGTTTTAAATCGGTTCCAAGTGCTTTATCAAAAGATGTGGCGTCATTATCAATAAGCCTGCAGAAGATTTGCGAGCACTTCTCTCTTGTTGTAAGTACAGCAGCTCAGGGAGGACCAGCAGGACATGAAGGCTCCACCCCCGTTTAAAAAGATCTGTTTAAAATCTGAGCTCGCTTTCATTTTAACATTCGGCTTTGAAGAAAAGCCAGAAAAGGTAACGTCTTTAAGGCCGTAACGCTTTTCACATGCTCCAAAAGAGCTTTACAGACCATCGTTTTACATCGTTTCATCTTTAAAAAAGCTTTAGAGTTCTAGCAATGATCAATAAGTAACTTCCAGAATGATTTCAACCTCTAATCTGAGTGTTTCACTGACAAACGCAATACAGTTATTGTAGCTTTTTAGAAAACAAATCATTATGCATGCAGCTCCAAACTGATGCTGTAGATTAAAAAATCTATAGTTAATCATAGCTGTCGGTAAACAATCCAACATTTATTCTTAAAAATCCCAAAATAAATCTGAACATCTATCCTTTTTACAAAAAATATTTCATTTGACCTAAATCTTTCATGGTGTACTCCTCCAGTCCTGCAGATGGTGCACATACCAAGTTGCTAAACTGCTATACGGATTGTAACGATTGTGGCAAAAGTCACCAAACAGTGGTTGCAAAATCCCAATCAGGCCAGGTGGGAAAGTCACTGGTATGAATGTATGTCTGTTTATGACTGCACAGATTTGGAGGTTGGGTGAAATCACTTGTCGCATGAGGGTACTGGCATTGTTCTCATCATTGTGATCCTTTTATCATTGTGACCGATGTCTCATGTATGTACATAGAAGAAATTACATGAATAAAATTCAACACGGGCCTGGAAGAGAGAAAAAAAGTATCTGACCTACGAGTACTGCCGCCACTCCTGTCCAATCACTGCAAGAGACTGACGTGTCTGTCCAAAGAGATCAACCGGGAAAATTCCAAATTTTGTGAGGGGCGCCTTACTCTTTAATGTCAATGTGAGTTTTGGTCAACTCTCTGATAATCCAACAAACGATCTAAAGTTAGAATGAAATCAAAGAGGGGAAAAAACATCCAAAAAGCAACAAGTCGTATTGAGCAGTAAACTGATCCAAAAAGACCTGAGGTCTAGTCCACACGGCTCCGTTTTCATTGGCAGCGGCGGATTGAAACGAATGCAGCACGTGGCTGTATCTGAAAATATCCGCGTCCACATGAAGCCGTAATCCTTTCTTCTGCGACGTTTGGAGCGCGCTGTAGTGCAGAGCAAACTGAAAGGGTGCCACGTTTTTGCCATTGTGTGGCAGGAGGCTGATAGTGATGCACACGGGACCGGGGTCTGCTCGACCGAAGCAGCGCTTGCACCATGCTTTCTGTGGTCTGTAGATATTTATTTATTTATATTGTTTATTGCTAAACATGCTATTAAAATGGACAAACATGTCAAAAACACTCCGTCATTGCTGACCTGTGGAAATGTCTGTGCTCTTCTTCTGCGCTTCACAGACACATTCACAGCGCCAGTACATACTGCTGCTTCCTCCCACTGGCGGTTAATATTACTGCACCGTTTCACAAAATACACTGATTCGCTGTTCACACACAGAAACGCCGTTTTCCAGCGTTTTTGAAACGCTCAGTTTTGGGGTTGGCGAAAACAGTGTATTCGTGTGGATGAAAGTCCAAAACGGATTGATACCTAGCCGTTTTCCTGTGAAAACATAGCCGTGTGGACAAGGCCTGAATGTGATGCATCTTTAGCGATGCTGCGACTCAAGAGCTGGTAGCGCATAAATAACCGGAAACACAAACGATGAGACGGACGATGATAAAATTGTTTAAGAAAACTGAGCCAAAATTGTCCATTCTGTAAAACTCAGTAAAATTATTGAAATTTACATAATTTCATTAGAAGGCACATGCTGTGTTGTATAGTAACAGAGTAATAATACTTCACTACTGTACTTAAGTATGTTTTGGGAGTATCTGTACTTTACTTGAGTTTTTTTTAAATTCTGTCAACTTTTACTTCCGATACATTTTTAATGCGCAGCGTCGTTACAAAAATCTGATTAAATTAAATTTTGTTTTCTCCACCACTAAGTCTACCTGTGGCTCAGTCTTAAAGGGTGGATGGATGGATAAACTTCAATAAATATCAAGCAGAAATTTTGGGGAAAAAGAACAGTTTGTTACTTTTTTCAGGCTCAAGACATCTATGAAGATTGTTGTCGGCTCCGTGGTTAAAGTGCTGGATAAACTTCATAATATTCAAAGTTCTGACTGCCTTCTCTTTTTATTAACATATACTTGTACTTTTACTTTCATTACAAAAGTATATTTAATTATAGATTACTTGTCGTACTTTAAGTACTGTATATACTAGATACTTTAAGACTTTTACTTGAGTACCTTTCTAGTCGGTGACTTGAACTTCTACCAAAGTCATTCTTTGGTCGGGTATCTGTACTTCTACTCAAGTGTGACTTTCAGGTACTTTATACTACACTGGGCACATGCTATGCCCTGATGAGTTTTTTGGGGTTTTTTTAAACAAGAGGAGCCAATAAATCTTCACCACAAAGTTTCAATTTGTCCATCACTAATTGGTGGAATAAAACGGTAAATGGTAATTAATGTAAATTTGTTGTTTCTTCTCAGCCTAGGGGGTAGCTTTGTCCGGCAGCCCACCTGATGGGGTTGTAGAACCTTCCACTTTTTAGAAAAGCCTCATAGGCAAGATTCCACCTGATTCCACAAAAAAGTCATGTGAGACACAATGAAAGTAGGGGAAACGCTGTTATGTCATGTCAACACAGTAATGAGCGGAACATTTCCTATTATATCAAGTTGTTAAATGGCTTGTTGCAGTCTTATAGAGACAATCTGTGCTGAACCCAGAATATTGTTCTTATGTGTAACACAGAGAATGGACTCGCCTAATGGAGAGAATACCAGATCATGATAGCATGTGACTCAAAAGCCACGCCTGTTTTCAGAAAACTGTAAACACAGTTTATCACAGTTCATTGATCAGACAACACTCCTGGTGCCTCTTGCTCAGAATTGGGAGCTAATAAAAAGTGTGCCAATGCAAACACAACTCGAGTCCTCAAACAACTTCATGTGTATCATCTTCGTCAACCACATCCGTGTCCAGAGGACAGCAACGTATCGCTTCCAGGATGTACCCACAAGCCCCGTGGGAGCTGTCAGAGGTCGGCGAGGACTGGGCAAGGAATACATGAACAAGATTTCCAATAAAACAAGGCAACTCTGACCAGTGTGCATGTTGCAAAATTAGAACCAGGTGGCCTGCCCATGTTCAAAACTATCAAATGAACACCAGATCGTGATGCGTTTAGGGTAAAGTTCTTCCTCTCCATGTGCTTCTATAAACATAGAAGCAATGGGCTACATTTGGAAAATGCCACACCTTGTTAGCATGGAAGGGTGGTAGCTTAAATTGGAAAAGATCCAAGATGATATTCCTGTGAAAAGGGCAGTTCCCTCCCAAGCAAACCTCAAATGTGAACACGCTCCCGGTATGTTGCCTGTAACCACACACTTACTTCTTAAGAACATATCATGTTAATTCTTTGGCCTTCAAAAGTCTCTGGGACAAGTGATACGCAAACATCTCAAATACACAGTCACGAAAAATCTGACTTGAATAAGGTGAGGTGAACTGTTTAAGTGATCATATATATACCGTGAAATATATCTGCACTAAGACTGAAAGATTAGTTTACCTTTTAGCAACAACAGTGAAGTGAGTCACTAAAACGGTCAAAAGTTTTCCTGCCAGGACTAAAATGTAATTTGGTGCAATGAAGACGGGCATATTCAGGGGGGGAAAAACCCCTACACACAGAAATAGCTCGGGGTCAGGAAGGAAGGATATTGCCTCTGCTGAGTAAATTTGCAATAATCACCAATACAAAAACAATCAAAATATACTCGGGTAGGTGTTTCAGGAGGTACGGTACAAAATGCTACACCAGAAGAAACAAATTACCACAGCTATGATGCAATATGCCTTAATTCCCACAAAGTCTGCCTAAAACTGAATGTCAGGTTCACCGTTTGTGGGTATTGAGGGGGAAAAATGTACTTCTACAGTCAAATTACAACATTGACGGTGATTTTCAGAACAAATTTCAACAATTCACAACTAGCAGTTGAATTGCTGGGGACGGGTCATTATTCCGAAGGGCCATTGGTCTGAAAGTTAGGGTTAGTTACTTTTAAGGAACCCTCCCCAATAGGCAAAAAATTCCGCTAATTTGTCCCAAATTGCTTCTCAATTCAATAGATTTTTGGACCAATGGGCCTTCAGAATATTGACTAGTCACCGAATTGCTCATCTCACCCAAGGAAGCAAAATATTCTCTTGATTAATTCACACATTTTATGTTCATCTTGGTGAATTCTAAAATAATTTATGATGAAGCCCAGTCCCAAGCAGTCTGGATCCTGCTACCCATTGAGAAGTCCAAAGTCGATTCAGCTGCTAGCTAGCAGTGTTATGTTACTCAAGTTGTATAGAATCCTTTTCTAACAACATATAAACTGCTGTAAAACAAATAATATGCAGTCACTTGTAAGGCAAAACTGAAAAAGTACATTCTCTAATTGTTAGTGGCTGAGCTGGCTTGCCTAGCGTGGTTGCTAATGGCTTGAAAAGCTTACGAGCCAACTTGGCTAGTCCCTCAAACATTGTTTAACTTGACTACAATGACAGAACAGGTATAGGGACATTTCGGTAATTTTTGAGTTATGGCTCTCGGCACATCGGTCAAATGTTAAGTCCTGACTTTTTATATCTTGTCGTAAAACATGCATAGTCTCAAGTAAATGGAGAAGCGAGAACCGGCGTCCTGAGAAAGAACAGGCATAGTCAGTGTTTATTTCATAAAACGGCAAATTGCCTCATTATGCTTTAATATTGTTGAGAGAAAGCCACGTCTGTTTTTTTCCCAGCTGCTTTTCCCTTATCTTTGATATTACTGTATATTTAATTCATGTAAATTGTTATAATTGTAAACTGTTTTTGTTTCTACATCATCAGAAATCATGTGTCCTTCAATAAAAGCACTGAAACTTATGAGATTTTATTATTTTGAGTATAGTTAGACACAGTATAACACATGGAGCTTTTCCAATGAAAAAACAGGCGTAGTCCACAGTGAAGTAATTCTACAAAATTGTTTGTACTACATCCCTAAATTAACTAATGATTATCAAAAAATAACATAATACCCAATTGGATCGTCCAGCAGATAAATAAAACAAAAAAAATAGTTTTCTTCCATTAAGGCTGTGCATCACTTTCAAAGTTAAAATTTATTTTTTCTTGAAACTGAGAAACTGTGACTCTGCCTTTTATTTCATTGTAGTCTTCAAATGTATGTCTGACTCACGTCCTCCCAGAGGGACTCCTAGAGTCTCATCCTCTTCATGCTACAGAATGTGGAGATGAGCGCCGTCACCTCGGCCTATACATCAAACTGTTTAAAACTTTAGATCAGCTATTAGAGTTTAGCGTGTGCTAGATAATCTTACTAGCTGGTGTTTCAGATGTTAATGTGTTTTTGTGGCTTGCAATAGTATTTTCTTTACAGGTATGTATGTTTGTAATTTATTGTAATGTGTGTATGTGTGATTGTATCAGGATGTAGGCGAGGTGCCCTACAGCGAGGTGAAAAACGATTAGGACGTAGAGGAATCATCATCCAAACAGTTTTTCATGGTTATAACCACGCAGAGAGACACAGCAGGACATGAAAGGCTCGTGACAGCATTTTCTCATTTGAAGTAACTTAAGCTAAACTTTCACCTCTCAGTTGTGCAATTGGCGCTACAAAAATACCTGTTGAGCGAGGTCTGGCACGGTCTGTTTGTGGTTAAGTTGGCCATGAGCACCCCTGAGGCAATTTCATGTATTTCCTTCACACTTCTGTCAAAGCTCGTAATATGTGACAGACTATACCCACAAAGGTGGACTGGAATGGCCACCGCCAAAATGTTTTTGTTGTACCGTTATCACGTTACTTTTATCACACACAGTATCCCTCAGTAACTTCAGATATGGTATTATAGGAGTAACTTGCAAATTCAATCAATAACTATCTGGTTTTTGCTTGAAATGTTTGTATTGTAGTTGAAACATGTACTGAAATACTGATCTCCGGTTATAGGTTGACATTTTTTCTTTACAATCGTACAAGATATTATTAGTTTCAGTGAAAGTGAAACTGCTTTGCTGAGGATGATTGACAAGTTCATGTCAGGACAGGTTAGCCTGACGCTAACTAAAGTTCAAGTCAAAATAAATATTTGCTCACAAAAGCAAACGGTCAAATCACACAGTTAAGTCTAATGTTGTTTAAAATGGAAGCTAACAGCCTTGTAAGAAATTAAATTGTGCTTGAATTTTAATTTTTTTTTTTTTTTTAAAGTGATTTAGAACAATCAACCTCACATTAAAGCAGCTCATGTGTGTCCAGGGGAAACTTCGGCGTGCTGCTTGGCACAATTTGGGAAAGGTCGGCTAAACTTGTACCAGTTTTGAATGTCTTCAATATTTTCAAGACTGTCACGGTCGGCAACCAGGAAACTAGAAAGGACCCAAATGCTCAGATGCCGGATAAGTTAAAATTAAACAGATTTATTTCTTTTTGCTGAAACAACTGAAATAGGCGGGCTGATGAAAAGCTGGCAGCCAAGGGAAAACCAAGGAGGGACGACAATGGCTGGGTAGACGGTAGACTGGGACAGGCACAGGCAGATCAGGATTCCTGGAGGCGGCTACAGACTGCAGAGAGAAAAGCAAAACCAAAATTAGTTCCAAGGTAAAAATTCAATTCAATTCAATTCACTTTATTTATATAGCGCCAAATCACAACATAGTCGCCCCAAGGCGCTTCACAAGGGTAAGGTCTAACCTTACCCACCCCCTGAGCAAGCACAATAGCAACAGTGGTAAGGAAAACCTCCCTAAATTTTTTAAGTATAGGAAGAAACCTCAAGCAGACCAGTCTCAGAGGGGGGACCATCTGCTATGGCCAAACTATCAATGAAACAGAAATTCAAAATTACAAGCACAAAGTCCAACAAGAGATATAACACATGTACAGAGAGTCCAAAACATATATATAAACACACAATCATCCACTCCGTCTACGTCGACTCTGGTGCCGTGTGTTGAAGTCCTGCAGATGGTGAGGGTGAGGAGTCCAGACGCCG
>OMMV01017895.1:2498-13083 GCA_900302635.1 Chatrabus melanurus
TGCCCTCTTCTCATGACGTCAGTCTTCTTTGTCGACGCGATTTCTTGAGCCACTCTGTCCGCTTTCTTTGGCGTCGTTTCACTGCGTCTTTCCTGCGACGCTCTGGTTGAGCGCCTCCTCGTTGTCGGAGTGACTTCTTTCTCCATCAATGTTGTTCTTTCCGATTTTTTTCTCGTCGATCTTGTTGAGCGGAGCGGCTCCTCGTCAGGCGCCTCGTCTTCCACAGAGTCTAAAATTTCATACACGGGTTCTTCGCCCCCTTCTTGTTGGTCAGATGCCTCAACGATATTCAAAGCGGCTTTTTGCTCCGCCTTTCTTCTTGAACTCCTTCTGCTGGACCTTCCTGCGGTTGCAGCATCTTGAAACAATTCATCTTCAACAGAATCTACAATCCGAAACATCACCTCCTCAGTGGAGCCTGCAGCTTCTTTATCCTTTTTAGAGGTTCCTGGAGTGGGATCCTTCTTTGTCCGCGTCTCGTATTTAGCTCTTCTATCCTGTTTATTTGGCGATTTCCCTCTCTCCTCACTTTTGCGTGCTCCTCTGGTCGTGGAACCACTCCTCTGTGGTCTATCTTCTTTCCGAGCAGTTGTCTCCTTCTTGGTTCTTTTGTCCTTTTCCGCCTCAGACTCTGTAGTCGTCGGCTCCTCTTCCACAGAATCAATTATCTGATACTCATCTTCCCGCACTTCTATGGGAGGGACCTCTTCCTTAAGCGTACCGTCATGAGGCGTTTTATGGTTCTGGGTGAGAAGTGGATTAAGACCTTCTTCGTTATGTTCTGCAGTTGGATCACCAACTGAATCCAGTATCTCAAATGTGTCCGGCCCAGCGGTGACACCATCTGGGGTTCCCGTTCCACCATCTTCAAAAGTCTGGACTTCCTTTGGGATTTCTAGATCAGAGCTTTTTGCATCTTTGGAAGTTTTTGTGGCATCTTCTAAGGAGTCTCTTGTTGTGTTACTTTCAGCACATTTTTTGTCAAATGTGTCAATTCGTGCATTTATATCTTCTTGAGATAATTCCTTAATTGTGGCATTGTCACCTTTTACCGGGTGAGTGTCCTCTTGATCCGCCGCTAACTGGTCTTCAACAACACTGTCTAGAACTTGGAAGGAACCTTCAAAGAGATTCTGTTTGTCACCTTTTGCTGCAGTTGAATCCTCAATTGAATCCAGTATCTCGAAGGTGTCTGGTCCAGTGGCGGCACCATCTGGGCCTCTTTGTTCACCGCCGTCAAGAGGCTGGTCTTCATCTGGAATTTCAACATCTGCGGTTTTTACACCGTTGGAATCATCTTCGGTGGATTCCGTTGTTCCTACATCGTTTTTCACAGCAGTACGTTTTTCATCCGATTTCTCAATTCCCGGAGCCGTATTTTCTTGAGCGAGTTGGTTGACTGCAGCTTTGTCATCTTTGAGTGGGTGACCGTGTTCTTGATCGGTCGCCATCGGGTCTTCAGCGATGCTGTCGAGAACTTGGAAAGGACCTTCAATTTCCATTCCAGCGTCACCTCCTGGCGTTCTCTTACCGCCATCATCCGCACTGCAGAAGACCTGATGGGGTTCTTCGTACACATTGTGGCGTTCCAGAGGTTCCGTGCGCTGGGTTCCAGGGCCGCCATCTCGCTTCCCCTCATCCATATTTTCACCGGTTTGGCCAGTTTCTCGTTCACACGGTTCTTTTGTTAGCTTTTCAACATCGCATTCCTTCCCTCGCTCCGTTTCTTTCTTCAGGTCTTTGAGGTTGTCATCATCAACTCTAAGCTGCACCGGGGACGAGGGGTCAGAGTGAACCCGGGAATCGCTCTCCATTTCTGTTTTCATCTCCGATTTAACACTTTTCGTCTTAGTGGCCTCTGTGGACGCCTCAGATTTAGCAGCTGGACCGTCTGTAGTTACCGCTGCTTTCTGGCCATGGGCAGAGGCGGATTCAGCAGCCAGTGAACAAGAGGCACTAGCCTGACTGACATTAGCAGACGATGAGGATTTGGTGATGGACTTGTTGTCCTCGGATGAGTCTTTGGATTTTTGGGAGGACACAGACGGGGAGTTTGAAGTTGGACTACTTTTCAAGGAGCATTTAGGCGACTTGGATGAGGAGGATGAAGAGGCTGCATCCTTAGAGTTTTTCATCGACAAATCAGAGCCTTTATTTTCTCCTTCTGGTCTGGAGGATGGCTTTGATGATGACGATGATGAGGAGGAGGTCTCAGGTGAGCTCTGGGGAGCTGCATCTTCTACATCGTCACCAACTTCATCCACAGTGACAAAGTCGTCAATGTTGAAATCTTCCGGGGAAAAGTTGCCGACTGCAAAATCCTCCATTCCTAAATCTTCACCCTGAAATGAAAACAAAGGATTAATCGCAAAGTGGCAGATTTATCAAGATGTCGCTGAAAATTACTGAAAAACGACTTAAAAATAAATGTTAAGCTGCAAAGCCAGACTTCACCTCTTTCTCCTCTTTGTCAGGTACAGCTTGGGCGGCGAGTTGTTGCTGGAGCACCGCGGCCGTGATGGTGTCCTTGCTCATTGTGGGAAGGTCACAGATGTTTTCTTCGGGCGGCATCAAAGCGGCGAAAGGGGCGGAGCCGGAAGCAGCACAGACCGCTGATGGTGAACTCTGCTTCTCTTTGCCTTTCACTGTCGCTGCATCTTCACCTGCCTTTGGAGGGGAAGTGATGTCGGAGGGAATCTTACTCCCCGGCTCCCGAGCTCCTGGAGCAACCACTGCCTGCTCCGCCGTCACAGGCGTGGATGAGGTCGATCCGGCTGGGTCTTCCGCTTCAGGGACGCCTGTCTGCGCAGGAAGTGGGTTCTCATCCAGTGAGACTGAAGGAGTTGACTGGGTTTCAACCTGCACGTCCTCCTGAAGGTTTATAACGTTGTCAAAGGAGTCTTGGAGACGCTGCTTAAAACTCTTGACACTAAAAAAAGAAAAAAAAGAAAAACAGAAAATGGTTGATTGTGAGAACTAAAAATCAGGTCCACCCATAAAACGGCAGATTATACTCATTTTTCGGTGCGATCCAAAAACGGAACGTCACATCACGCTGTAACAGAGATCACCTGACCTGCACACCTCCCATCATTCCCTGCTCTGAACACAGCTGATTAGACACGTCTGACCGCTCTTATTCGGCTCAACACAACTGGAGGAGTTAATCAGCTGTGAGCCGAGCATGTGAGGAGGAAACCGTGCAGGACAGCTGATGTGGAGCATCAAGGCTGGTGACCACGAGGCAACAAAGCTATATTTTGTTCTTCACCTCACAAGGTAGCAGAGCAGCTAACTGCTGAATTAGAGGAGAATCGTTCAAATGACGATACAAGCGTGAAATTTCTACCACCATAAGGTTTATTTTCAAATGTGGAGGCAAGTTGGATTTGATCTGTGAGGACCATGAGAGGTCAATGAAGGATAACACAGGGGTCAAAAAGTAAAAATCCTCCAATCATATACCATATTATTTGCCTGGTAATAACAATTCTAAAAAGGTATAGTTTGGACTATCTGTGACTGAATGGTATGGAGTTATGGGGTAAAAACAGCAAAAATGGTGACAAAGGTCAATTTCAGTTTGTACAGGGTTCAAAAATTAAAGTTGCTCCAATTTTGGTAAAAAGTGATATGTATATGTATATGTTTCAATATGATTGGAGGATTTGTAAATTTTGACCCCTGTGTAATCCTTCATTGACCTCTCGTGGTCCTCAGAGGTCAAATCCAACTTGCCTCCATATCTGAAAATAAACCTTATGTTTTGTACTAACTGTGGTAGAAATTTCATGCTTGTATCATAAAATGCACAATTGTTATGGTTATCCACTGTACTAAGGTGAAACCACACAGATATACTCGCCTCTCAAAATGTCCGATTTTATCCCTGTGAAGAGACAAAGAACAAGTTATTTATTTTATGTGCAAACTTCGGATTTTTAAGAAAAAAATTTTTTTTTTTTGCATTCCATGCTAGTTAATACTGATTTTAAAACAATCACATTTTTTTTAAACAAACGCACACCTAGTTTCCCGCCTCAGCATGTGCACTTTGTATTTCTCCAGCACTTGAGTTACACCTTGGGAGTCGACCATCTCAATGCATATCTGAGGGAGAGCAACAGCCATGATTTATGTGAGAGAGATAAAGAAAAATAAGACAAGCAAACGGCAACAAAACAAACACGCTTGTGTTAGAATCAAACCAGTTTACAGAAAGGTGTACGAGAGGGCGATTAAAAAAAACAAACAAACCTTGAAACAGAGGGAGTGTTGTAATTTTGCCTCTGTACACCTGCACAATGCAACAATCAGGATGTGCTTGTAGTGCCTAATTTCAGCTTTAATTAAATGGGTTTAACAAAAATACTGCATTAACCATGTAGGAATTACAGGCCACATTTTCAGAGCCCATAACTATTTGGACAAACTAAATACGAGTATCATTTTTAATCATCCAAATCCTCACTTTTGCAGCCAGCTTTCTTTAGACAAGTCCAGGGATGGACACATGGACATTTCCAACTCACTGAAGGCGTCTTGGACTTGATTTACACGGGCCATCCCCAAACAAAACTAGAAAAATGGCGCCACTGTCCAAACACTTATGGACCTGACTGTATTCCCCAAGTTATCAAAGCTGAATGAACAAGAGCAATATAAAGTGTATTTAAACATTTAGCAAAGTATAAAATATCTGGTGGGTGCAGCTCGTGAAGAGGATTTATTTAAATTGCATCCTTTCTCAATTATAAAAATCGCACACACTCCATTAATTTGTTCCCATGACGACAGGCTGTACTCAGGCTGTCTGAACAGTTGATTGGAAAATGTCAGGTGTTTGTCGGTACCCTGTTGGCGAGCGGCAGAACACGTGCGACAGGAGCGATGGACGTCACCGCCTCCATGACAGACGTGACGACGTCCACAGTTGTTAAAAAAATCTCCACACAAAGCAACCGATCCTCCAGAGACTCTGCATCGACCACAGGCTGAGAAAAAAAAAACAAAACACAAGAGTGGATATCAGAGATACAAAAGACGACTGTTTTCACTTCAAGTCGCACAAACAATTGTTCAGCGACATTTTTGCCGTTTCTCCTAACTGGTCTCTGTAACGTGCGCGCACGCACATTTATTTTTGTAGGCAGAACATCTCAGATCCTGCTGCCAGCTGATGTGGGGGGGGTAGCAGAATTTATCAGCGCAGCACAGAAAGTCAGAGCAAAATATCCTACCGCACGATAAACCGCCGCCTATAAATCCTAATATCGCACTTTATTTCGTACCTTTTCACAAGCAGGAGACCGGTTTATATGGCTTCATTATTCACTTTTTGTGGACTTTTCTACGCTCATTTGCAGATTGTTTTGTTTTGAAGTGATCTGACAGCACGGTAATCGGCTTATTATTATTTATATAATATAAGCAGCGCATGTTAAATGCTGCTGTTGCTGTCGGCATCAATTACAGTTAGCAGTCAAGAGCTTTCAACAGAAGGCGTTGGGCGTCACAATCTGACATCTACTCTGCAGATTTTGACCCAACGTAAAAGTCGGACATTAATCCTCAAATAGACTTTTTTTTTTTTTCTTTTCTTTTTTTCATGAAATGCTCGCTCACTGTTGGACCAATAAATAAAGGCACATTGTCTTTAAAAAAAAAGATACTGACAAATACTTCTTCCTACTCCCTTTCGAACAAACAAATTATTATTATCTATATTGTATGATTTCATTGCATGTTTGACACTATTTTCATTGCTTCGTCTTGTTTTTTTTTTCCTCTTCACTTTATTTTACTTGTTCAAATAAATCTAATTAAACTAAAAAAATATGCATATTAAATTTTGTTTATACTTAAATATATACACAAGCAAATAAAACTTTCCGGGGGTGGGGGTGGTAATCCCATTCATGATGCGGAATCTCTCCGGACATATGTGCAGGTTATCAATAAAGTCAACACACATCTCCTTGCATGAATACCGACTTCCATCTTCTTCAAACAACCGGCATCTGCACAGTGTTTGAAGCTTACATTCAGTGAGCACAACTGTGTCATGAACAAGCGCTTCGTATCACGTCGCTAGCACACATAGTAGAGTCAGGGACATAAACAAGACCCCCCCCACACACACCCCCAACCCCGTCCTATGGTGGGCTACCACCTCAGCCTCATTTTGAGCAAAGAAAAACCCTGTCAACTAACTGAGCTCTACTCAGCGAAGAAATTAAATATTCAGGAGTGCACATAACTGGTGCTCAGGTGTGCTAAAAATAAATGATGCGCAGCAGAAAACACGGCAGGAAAAGCTTTTCCTACAATCAGTTGTCATCGCTTTCCTCCTGAGAAGCGCTCTTCCCTCCGTGTTTTCTGCTGCGCGTCATTTATTTTTTAGCATGCACGAGCACCAGTTATGTGCACGCCTGTAAATATTACAACAGCAAAAGAAGGAAGGAGAGGATTATATGATCAACTAATAGTATTATATATATATATATTTTTTTTTAAATTACTGTTAGAATTGCTCTTAAAAGTTTTAAATGTTTTTACCATGTTGTAAGCCGCTTTGGTTAAAAAGCGTCAGCCTAATGTAATGTAATGTAGTCAAGAGGGAGAGAACCACAAAAGTTAAACAGGTGAGTAATAACTTACAGTGTTGCTCCATTTCATTAGAGATTTGTACATCAAGTCCTGCGGGGGGGGGGGAAGAAGAAAAAAATTCACACAGATATATCCAGACTACATATGAATAAAAATTAAATGTGTGCTCACATTTTTGTTTTTATGTGCAGCTATCTACAGGACAGTTCAACAGTGAAAATATATCCCTTATTTCTTTGTGAAACTTCAACTACGGCCCACTTCAATATCTGAAAATCATTTGGGGCCCACCCGAACCTTTATATATAAAAATAAATTTAAAAAAAAAAAAAAAAAAAAAAAAATCATCACAATTTTGATTGGCGCATGACACTTTAAAATCCCATGGCTTTATTACTTGTGTTCTTACTATTTTAGGTCATTTTTAAACCTCACTAGAAAATTGAAAATCAATAGACTTTTAAATATATTTCATGGTCCACCTACAGTACCATCACGGACCACCAGGGGGGGCCGTGGCACACCTGCAGATTCCCCACACTTTGGAAATCTCATGTTTAATTGTAATTGATCATGTGAGTGTCATTTCTGAGGTTTGTTATTTTGTGTGTGTGTGTGAGTGAGAGAGAGAGAGACTGTGACAGCGTTAAAAATCAGCTTCATCCAAGTGTTTCGTACCTCGCTGGGTTCAGGATTCATGGGCTCTAAAACCATGTGCACGACGAGCGGCACCTGATTGAGATACATGGCTTTTTTGAGCTGAGCCTGGACAAACCCGCAGCACTTTGCCCAAGTGGTGAAATGAATGAAGGCCTGGAGAAGAAGAAATGTTTGATTACATTTATTTCAGAGGTGAAGCTTTTAATTTGAAACGACTTCCCGTTCATCACGTGTCAGCCTTCTTACCCTCCTCTGCAGCGTCAGCACCGTCACGTTGTAGTACAGCGAGCGAAGCGTCTGCTTGGAAAAATATGGCCAGACCAGCTTGGCGATGTCTTCGTGCTTGTAGTTTCCATCCGGCAAACCAGTGATCATAACCGTTGGACATCCAGAGACATGAGAGGTCTTCTGCAGGAAACAAGAGTTCAATTCATGCCTTTTTGAGAATTTTCTGGAAATCGTAAAGCAATCTAATAAACAACTGATTGCTGTTGATTTAGATCGGATACCATCTTTGACCGTTTAAGCGCACCGGGCGCTAAATAACTTGCTTTTAATTGAGCAAATCATTGCGTGCGGGTTTCGCTTTGACGCATGAAGCTTTGGTTCATGAAGCAGTGCTTCATGCGTGCAGTGAAACATGTGACATAAACAGCAAGCAGAACATTTGAATTTCATTCCTTTTATTTGGAGATTCCATGTTTACAAAGACATTTGGACACCCAGACTTGAGGAACTATATGACACGTTTTCTGGAATGTGCGTGCTGGACTCGTTTTGACAGGAAATGAAGCAAGGCTTCATGCGGGCAATGAAACCTGGTTTATTTACATCGACTCAGCTGAGGAACCCTCCCGTCTTCTGAAACTAAAGTAAAACCCCACAAAAGGTCGGTTTCTGTCTGTTAAGATTATGTTTTGCTGTGAATGGCGCAAATCCGGGGTAATCCGGGTAGGGTGTTTTGATCCCGAAATGGTCCCGGATGCTGGAAATAGCACCAAGCACCCCACAAAGACCTCATGTCCGCTAATTAGGCTCTGTGCGCTTAAACGGTCGAATACGGCATGTACTACAGTCAGACGGACGCCTGTAGCGTCCAGAAAACTGCCACAATAAACACAAAATATCGGTTCACTGAGTGACACTCTGGTCACGCGGCGTCACACAGGTAACTTTGTGCATGTGAAATTTTTAAAGAAAACAGCCAGAACAACAACGGATCTCTGAAAAACAGACAAACAGGAACATTTATGGACAGAAATGATCTTACCTTCATGCTCCCCTGCCATTTGAATGTTAGGTAATCTGAAAGACAAAAACAAATATCATCAGCAAATAAAACAAACATCATCAGCAAATAAAATGACCATACTAAAGAAAACAAAATTGTAATTTTGTACCAAGTGTTGCATTGTTGCACTTTTTCCCCCCATTTATATTCTAAAAATACTCCTGTTAATAGTACAGTAACAGCTGCCATGTCCGTGTTCTACTCTTTTAGAAGCATTTGTATGGAAATTTTAAGACAAATATATACCGTGATCGGTGCAGTTTAGCATCCATGCTTCAAAATGATACCGTGATATAAATTTTAGGCCATACCGCCCAGCCCTACTTGCAACCACTTCCATTTATTAAGAAGACGTACCAAAGTTTTGACTGGTCCAGGTTCTCTTGAGTGTTTTACTTGAGATATAAATTGGTTTTGACACCAAGCACAGACGGGCTAAACTGCATTTAAAATGCTTCACGAAAGCACCCGATGTTTGTGTTTTAAAGCAAAACTAACGGTACTGTAGTTTAAAAGCAGATTTAGTCCGGTTAAATTAACCATCTGGTTTGAATTAGTTTTAAGCAGTTGTACATTGAGGTTAAAAGGTTAAAATGTATTTTTCCTGGAATAAAAAGAATTTAAACCAACTGAACACAAATATTTGCCTTTTGGAGGTGGGTTTAAACAGCTCAAAAAATAACAGGAAATTAGAATAAACCATAATTAAATTGACAAAGAGAGAGAGAGAGAATTCCCCTACTCGGAGAGAAGAACCAAGGTGTCTCCGTAGGGAACACGAAGGGCCTTTCTTTGAGGATGATCCAGAAAGGGGCAAAGCTCCCCCGTG
The DNA here is from genome assembly GCA_900302635.1 of Chatrabus melanurus. NCBI lineage: Eukaryota > Metazoa > Chordata > Actinopteri > Batrachoidiformes > Batrachoididae > Chatrabus > Chatrabus melanurus. The sequence goes on from OMMV01017895.1 coordinate 11,888, forward strand.
GAACGCCAATGTTTTGCGTTGGCACAGTTGCTCCAGGAATAGCGTCCGTGCCGCACGGAAGAGCGTTCAGAGGATATTTGGGGGCTACAGAAAAGACAATAATAATAAAATAAGTGAATATAGCACATCCTAAGAGCCGTCTAAAAAAGTGTGAGTGAGCACCAACATTGGCGAGTAACCACTGGAGAAACTTACCACACAAAGGGGTATATGGGATTGCCATTCTATGGATTTCATAAGCAGGAACTTTCTTTAGGAGGCTGTACCATATTCCCAGTCGGTCAGCATCCGCACTGGACTGGAACTCTATGAACACCTGGAAAACCAACCCACAAATGGAACAGGTAAGAACACTGGAGAAGTCATTTGGAGAGCTATTTATTGCCTTAACTAGTTTTCTTCTCTTTGGCTTGTGTACCTTGTTGAGGAGTGGCAGGAAGTTTCTGAAGCCCCCGATTTTTTTCAAGGCTTCCCTGAGATGTTTGGTTTCACTGGTGGAAATGTTCTGCACATAAACCAATCTCACAGCACACTTACTCACCGACTGCACAAGAAGAAAAAAAAAGAACGACCAAGCCAGGAGGTTATAAAGAGAACAAATAAAAGAAATAAAAGAAAACCACTTTGTTACAGAAAAAAAACAACTCTTCCATCAACACTTAACCTGCTGGAACTATACTATAACTAAATGAGTCCCATGTAGTTCCTATAGTGAGCTGCTGTGGTCTTTAGCACTAAAATCCAAGTACCACATGCACTCTGTAAATTGATAGAAAGCAATATTTATTCTGTCATTTTGATTCTATCCAATTATTTCAGTCAATTTTTTTTTTTTTTTTTTTAATTTTCCAAGTATTGCTTCACTGTGTCCTATTTTATGGTACAGGAAACTCTTCACAAAGATTTTTTTGTTTGTTTTTTAAATTGGGAGTCAAAAATTTGATCAAATAAATGTGTACACCAAAAATTCGTCTAACTAAACCAAGACAAAACTGAGATAGTTGTCCTCAGGGATAAAGAAGGGTTTCTGAAGGCGGGTACACGTCTCAACTCCCCCATTCTTTGAAGTCTAAAATCAACGTCACAAATCTGGATGTCATTGACTTCGATTTACATTTTAACTCCAACATCATGTTTTTTCAATGATGTTTTCAATATATATATATATATATATATATAAATAAATAAAAAAAATT
>OMMV01017916.1:3252-13999 GCA_900302635.1 Chatrabus melanurus
AAAAGGGGGGGGGGGGGGGGGGGTGCTGGAGCCTATCCCAGTGGTTATTGGGCGAGAGGCGGGGTACACCCTGGACAGGCCGCCAGTCCATCGCAGGGCAAACTCCATAAAAACTACTGCATAGTCAGCATTCTGAAAGATACAGATAAGGACCAGGGAACCTATTTTGGGCCATGTTGACATCTTTTAACATCATTTGCCTGTATTCTTTTATATATTCGTTTAAATAGGAACGTTGGCTCAGTGGGACATGTCTGGGCTTGTTCAGGCAGGGACCTGTAAAATAGGTCTTTTGTTTGCATGCGATTTATGAAGCATTGTTGGCCAATCGTAAGGTCCCGGTGGCCACTGCTGCTTATAACACAAATCACCTGAAAAAAGACAGAACAGCTTATTATTACTGCAGGCATGAGAAGTACCTTTACACGTGGTGGTGCGACAGTGGTCTTTGAGATGAGAGCAGTTTTTACCCTCGTAGTCCTCTGGACAAGCGCAGTAGTAGTCTGTGGCCAGGTTGAAGCAGGATGCTCCATTGTGACAGTGGTTGGGCGAGCAGTAATCGATATCCAGCTAAGGCAGAAAGGTACAGAAGAGAGAGTGGTGAACCTTATAGCCGACACAGTTTCTGCTACACTAAACAGAGTGAAACCCACAGCATCCTCCCTGAAGGCCGTGCCAGGAAACAACACACGCACAGCGCTAGGAGGAAGGGGAAAAACAAGGCAGAGACATAGGAGCCGTCCTCCGAGTCTGGGCTTCAGCGCTGAGGAATGTATCCCGCTGCAGCCAGGAGCAGCTTCAACAAAGCACTCCCTTTTTAAAAAAAGGAGGGCTGCAGAACAACAGCCATTTAAGAGGGTGGGGCCGAAAAACTTCACAACGAACCCAAAGATCCAGCAGTGCTGGCAGAGCTTAAGATGCTAAATGATAGTGTAATTGTGTGCGAGACAGTGTTGGGAGTTGTGTCGTACCTGGCAGAGATTCCCTGAGAAGCCAGCGAGACAGAGACACTGGAAGCCATTCACTTCGTCCTGACACCGCCCACCGTTCAGACACGGCGCACTGGCGCACTCGTCGATGTCCCTCTCACAGTGCTCCCCTGCAAACCCGGGTGGACACGTGCACTGATAGCCGTTTAACAAGTCCTGTAAGAAAGAACGTAATGGAGGGTTAAACTGATGCAGCCGCAAATCTGAGTAAGTGTTTTGACAGGGTGGGGTCCAAACAATAACTGTCAAACCGAGGAACAGAACGAAGAGCAGAGACGATGCGGGGGCGGGGCCAGGAGACATTTGGAACATCATCACAGTTCCACAATTATTTCAACACATTTTCCTGGCACAGGCTCAACATAATAATGTTTGTGGTAATTCAATCTATTGTGGTCAAAGAACTTGTGTGTCCCTCCCTGTGAACCCGCTCTCCTCAACATTCGACTTCACAGAGGAATTCCACAACAACTCCAGTCGGTTTGGAGCGAACAGTTTTACAGCAGCTATTTATGTAAATGCAGTAAAACACTTGATGCTTCGATGAACACTAAAATAAACAAACAAGCTGGCAAACAAAGTGGAGATACCAGATAAAACGACATGCTTTCTGACACAACACGTACCTTACAAGTCCCCCCATTCTGGCACTGGTCCTTGCAGTCGTTTACATCTGCACCAAAAAAACAAATCTCAGTATTAAACCTCAACAGCTTGAATAAATACTCCGGCTTTAAAAAAAAAAACAACCGTGCTTTATGGTTCCCATGCTCGTGGCTTTAAAAAAAAATACTGTAGAGACAAGAAAGAACTCTGGAACACTTGGATGACATGACTGCAGATTTACTGCAACAGAGACTATTGAGCAATCGTGTCTGCTGCCAAGCGAAACTAGTCGTGGGATTGTTTTGAGACAGCTCTAATCACTGCAGCCTTGACCACACACACACAGGCTAATAATGATACAGCAGGGACGTTCACGCTCTAAGAGAAGGTTGCACTTATCTCTGCCTTCATTTTACACATCTAAGAGAGCAGAGCCACACTGGACAGGTGTCCCACTCCACAGCTGCAGCTGACAGCCTTCAACTTACTGATGTCGCAGTTCTGGCCCGTCCAACCAGGGACGCACTCGCAGAAGTATCCTCCAATCAGGTTGCGGCATGAGTTGGAATTGACACACGGCTTGCTTTCGCATTCGTTGGCATCTAGAGGGAAGAGGGGGAGCAGTTAGTGGCACTTGCATGTGCAGCTGACGGACGTCAAGTAGCGGAAACAGGCCAGCCAGCTCACCGAGCAAACAAGTCTTCCCGGTCCACTGCGGAGGGCAGTGACACTTGTAGCTATTGATCAGGTCCTGGCACGTACCGCCGTGGTTGCAGGGGTTTGGAGAACAGTCATCGACATCTGTGCAGGAGAGGTCAGATGAGATTTGACATCATATAAGGACACCGATATCGGGGGGGGTGAAGGCTGGCTGTAGTCTTACTGATGGTGCAGGAGGGGCCGCTCCAGCCTGGTGCACACTGACATTCATAACCTTGACTCGTTTCTGCGCAGCTCCCACCATTGGAGCACGGATTGGACAGACAGGCGTGCTCCGCTATCGAGACAAGTTTGTGATCAGAGACCTGCTGTGCATCATTTAAAAACAACTACTGACTCAGCTGTCTGAAGCCAAAGACCTTCGGTTTATTAGACGGTCTATAATCTGTGTGCTTCTGTACCTGGTCTGTAAACGCCTCACTGAGGCGTCATATGATTCAAAATAATCCACACACAAAGAAATCACTGAATGTAAAGCGGCACCATAGACAGTCTTCTTACAGCCTTTAAGTCTGACAGACAAAAACTCAAACGCCCCGCCTTCCCATAACCAATCCTGTCCCTCCATAGCCCCAAAAGCCTGCCCCCCCCCCATCTCACTCACATTTCCCGCCTGACAAGACAAACCACCAGGAAATCAGCTTTCATGCCAGACTGACCTGAACAACACACCGTGACTTCCCTCTGACTCCCCGCCATTCTTCTTCTGAGTGGCGGCACGAGACGAGGGATGGCGGAAAATGGGAGAGGTGAGCCGTGATCAGAGTTTCTCCTTTATGAGTGATTTAGGGATGAGTGGGTCCCAAATGATTCAAAAGTTAATTATTCACTCGGGAAAGAGGTGGTCAGTGGTATGTTGTGGGAGCGAACCTTTCTGCTACAATAGTCCAATCTATTCCTGGTCTGTGAACCTCCTGTTACAAAGGGCACGATTTCATGACACCTCTGCAGTTAAACTGTCAGCACCCCACGAGTCTCAGATTTAATGAGGAAAAAAACATCTCATCATCTCCACGGTTAAGTGTTTTCAGCAGCTGAACTAAGCACGACACGCAGCTGTCTCCAGTGTGTGAGGAGCAAAGGAACGATCAAACCCCAAATATCGCACTACTGGATTACCAAACTTCAAACTACTCAAAGTAGGGTGGAACTAACACCTAACTGCCATCGCTTCTGATTACACACTCCTTGCACCTCTGTCATTTTGTCTGCCAGGTTCATTGAGCCCAGAACATTCATGCTTCATCTGCAATGAGATCAAATCTTTTATCTTACCTTTATGTGCTTTTAGTTGAGTTGCTTTGAATTGGTTTTGAGAGTACAGACTTAATTACACTTAGTTAACCTCCACCTAACCGGTAACAGTACAACAAAGAAGATGGCTAAGCTTGTGTTCACATGGGCATCCAGAGGCTCACCTCTCTCACAGTTGGCTCCGGAGTAACCGTCAGCACAGGTACACTGGTACTTGTCAGGTCCTGTGTTGATACATGTCCCTCCATTCAAGCATGGCTGATGAGTGCCGCAGTAATTCAGATCTGGGAAAGGGGCGTTTCACAGAGCTTTAGTTTGTTCTGACACAACATGGGCCGCTCCTAGGCCGTGGCTGCAAATGAAAATAGAGAAGGAAATGAACCTTTATCGCAAAGGTGGCCGCCCCAGTTGGTGTCGCACAGGCACTGCCAAGGTTCTACACAGGTCCCCTGTACACAGCCGGGGTGGGGGATGCACTTGTCACAGTACTGGCCCTGCCAGCCATAGAGGCACCTGCAAGACATCGAGGGGACGGCCATCAGACTCAGACATGGGACGCATTTATGGAATCACATACAGTGGCACACACAGAACATTCAAGCAATTTCAAAACAATCCCAGCAAGGTTAGATAATCTCTACGGTATCTGAAATTACCAATATCCTAATCTTCAGTTTATTCCAAATTCCTCCACATGCAATGCAGTGATAATCTGCATTTAATTAATGACACGTTCACATATGCAGCTTGGAGGAGCACCAAAAAAACAAACAAACAAACAAAGAGGCAGTATTCTCACTCTCACAACTGGCCAACGTCTTAAAAGACCACAAGCGAATCTCAAGTAGCAGCGTGTTTATGCAACAGCTTTTAAGCAATACTGGGAAACAAGGATGTGTTTAGCATTTTACTGAACAGAAAAGCAAAACACTAAATTACAGTTCCAGAGGGACCGTTAGCACGGCTAACAATAGCATGCAACCAGACGCTCTCTTTAACGACACTGTGGCTTGGAGGAAGCGACAGCGCTGCGGAGGACGAGCGTTCAGCCTTCTGCTGAGAACGCAGAGCTGCTCATCCTGGTTCCCATGAGTCACAACTCAAGCTTGTGCCCCAGGGCCAAAGAGGGGAAACAAGAGCTTACTGACCACTCAAATGTCCAGCTCAATAATTACTCAGATAAAGCTGTCCTTCTCTGCCTGGGCTCCAGACTGACGGAGGCAATCCGGCGCTTGGCCCCGATTGCTCGGCCCTCTTTGTAAAAGTGGCGATACAGTGCATGGGGCCTGGTAACAGGAAGCGCTCCATCCCTCTGCAGGAGCACACACTGATTAGCCTGAAGAAACGGACGGACTGTAAAAATAAGCGCTGTGCTTAAATAAACCTCAGTCTGTGATTAAAGAGGCTATTTTTAAAAATGCACTAATCTTCTCCATGAGAAGCAAAGCACAAAGCAGGATTCCCCCATCACCAGTTATTACACAGCCAAATTACCAGGAAAGGAACATTACGCACACACATTGTTCAACATCTAATAAGTTAATTAAAAAACAATTAGCAACTCTTCTGATAGTTGAATGTTGACGTCATTCATCAAGGAAACATGGGAAATGTTCTTCTGAAATGTTCTGCATCACTATAGTGAATATTTGTAATGTTTTTACTGCTGGTGGAATCAAAAAAAGAAAAGGAAAGACATTTGAAGACATCTGTGAGGACAAGTTAAAACGAAAATATTCTTTAGCTCAGCTGCAGTTTTAGCCTCAAAACAAAATCTCGGTCAAGCGTCAGTGAAGTCCTGCAGACAGTGCCTTTGAAACCAGTGTTTTAAGGCGCAGTCACACTATGACGTTTACCTCAGCGGCTGGTGAACAAGGTGAAAGTGGCCACACGTCAGCAAAAATCACGTTCCCGGAGTTTGGTAGCGAACCTCAAACGCAGCACGGCATTTCACAATGTGCGCCCAGCTGAGCGGCCGTTAGCCAGCGCTCCATTAGAACAAGCGGGACCTTTGCCAACGTGGAAACGTGCGGGGGAGGGGCTCGACACGCCACTGTCCAGTGATTCCGCGCAGGCAGCGTGAAGCAGCGCCCAGCGTAGACGATCGCACCAGTAACTTCGGCTACCGGATGCTAATGAAGCTAACGACGGCTACCTTGGTCGTAGTGGAGGTCAACTTTCTCTACAGGTCGGGGCGCTCGTGGCTGAAGGGTTAAGGCGCATACCAACTGCCGCAGAATGTGGTCTGCAGTGTCCCCAGGTTCGAATCCCGACCTGGGCGACCTTTACTGCATGTCTCTCCCTGTTTCCTGTCCGTCTTTCACAGTTTCAAATAAAGGCTGAAAAATGCACAAAAAAAAAAAAAAATATATATATATATAAAAAAAAACAACAACTTTCTCGACAGGTCTCCAACCAAGCCACAGGTACGTCGGCAATCGAAATATTTTCAACATATTGAACATTTTGGACGCGGTCGCCGTTCATCAGTGAAGGCCAATACAGGCTAAATTCATCTACATTGGCCCAAATGCCTAGGTGTGACTGCGCCTTGTCTCTTCAATCCTGGTCTATTGGTGCACTACTGTTACTAAAGTGTGGAAGCTGAGGGTGTCTTTTAAAAATGCCAAGTCTTAATATATTAATAATCCCACAGAATGTCATTAGGTGTGGGTGTGCCAAAGTAAAGCTAGTGACGTCCTGCGGCCAATGTTGCCATGCACTCTTGTTCAACACTGTACAAACACCCCAAACGATGGGAAAACTACCCAGTGCTTACAACAGTAGTAGATCCTGCCTGGAGAGTTTATTGGCAGACAACATATAAACAGTTAAATCCAAGGCTTTATAGCCACACCTGTGCAGAGACTAAAGGAATTCAACTGGTGGTCACACAAGTGCTTGGTGACTGGCACTTTGATGAAAACCAACAAAACTATTGCAGAAACGGAACAAATCTGAACAGCCTCAAGCATGATTCATGGCCAAATCAGATAACTTAAAGCCAGCAGTGCCTGAGCTCGAGGAAGAGTCAGGCTGTGTCGGGGCCTCCTTCAGGATGAGGGTGAGATACAACTGTTACTGCACACAATGCCTCAGCGCTGATAACCATCTGCGCTCAGCTTTTCCACTGGCTGTGTAGATAAACAGCATTAGGAAGCCATTAGCTACACAAACAATACAGTTTAAGGCTCATCTGAACACGACATGATTTGGCTGATAACACTTGCCTCGTTAGAACACATTTTCAACATGGAGTTTTGGCAGTTGAGCCTCTCCTTTCCTCAGACTGGCAGCTCCACTGCAACGCTCCTCATGAGATTTGCAAGCATCTCCGTTAAAGCCATGGTACGGCTTCCATTTTTGGCAAGAAAACCAAAGCGCGTGCATGAAAAGCTCCGTGCCGTGACAAAACTGGTGCTCAGACACAATCCCTACATATGTCATTGATCCACAGCACACACGTCTGGCAAGAGTTTCAGCAATAAGCAGAGGCAGTTGAACAAACTATGGTTGAAGCCCTGCATAGTAAAGACTTATTATTAACAGTCTGATAAATAACAGATCAAATCTAGAGAGCAGATGCAGTCTGATACTTACTTGCAGCCACCTGGCTCTTTACATGATCCATGTTCAGTGCTGCAGCCTTGTCGGCATATAGCTGAAAGAGGAGAAGAGGTGCAAAAGAAAAGTCTCTTTACTGCCTGGAAAGTAGATGTAAAGTTCAGGTCAAATTTTTTGGAACATTTTAATTTAGGGCTGCAGTAACTCATTGGTAAAGCCAATTGTGGCATTAAATACAAAAGAGAATTCAAGCTTCTGTTGAAGTTTCTCAAGTTATGCACTTTATGGTCACAGTGAAAACCAATTTGTACAACATATGATATAAATTAAATTAAAAAAAATATCACAGCCAAAATAATGGAATGCATAAGTAAAGGCATCACTTTTACAGCCAGTTTTCACTGGACGAGTCAGGAGACAAACACATGAACATTTCCAAGTCAGTGAATATGTCTTGGACTTCATTTACATTGATCATTAAGAAATACACTATGGCACTCCTAAACCTGTTTAGAGTGGGCAATTCTCAAACACTGAAAGACTGTGCAAGAAGGAAGCCACCAACACACCCATGACGGCTACAATCACTGCTTCTGTGGCTGTGATTAGAGACTGAACATCGTGCAAATTTTATCTGTTGCATCACAGCTTCATGATGGAGTGGCACAGAGAAGGATTTCCTTCAACAGTAGATGTGAAATATTAGCTACATTTTGCCAGAAGGCACATGGGAGACTTAAGCTCTATCATGATGCTGTAACTGGTGATGCAAAAAGTAATTAAATTTTAAAAAATTAACAAGGAATTATCTACAGGCTGGAGGGCCACTTAAGCCCGTATCTCGCAGAGCGGCGAATGCTGACAAACGTTACGATTTTTGGGTTTCGTCAGGGTTCGTAAAAGGTTGCAAAACAGCTCTCAAACAGTTTTTAGGGTCACAAACAGTTTTTGTTGTTGCACAGAAATTTTGAACATGCCCAAAATTTCTTTGTGAATGTATTTTTTATTTTTTTGCAAACGGTTGTAAAATGTGTCGCTAAAGTTATTTTTGGCTCGCCACGTAGTGAACACAAGTAAAAGCTGCAGCAGCAGCCAGACAAAGCGATTCTTACCTCAAGGGCAGCAGCACGTCGGGCAGAAAAATGCCGCTCATGACAGAGGTGAGCCCTGATTTTCAGCAACGTTCATCAGAAAAGGGGCTAATCCAAAAATTGCTACGTTCTTCTGCATTCTCTGCTGTGAGATACTAGCTTTACTGTCCAGGACGCAGTGCAACATCATGACCCAGACCCGTGCTATTTATATATTCCTATGGATCATTTCTTTAACCAAAGCAGGAAAGAATAATTTATTAGAATATTTAGATTTGTGATTACATAATTTTACCATTAAAATAATCACATTTGTAAGAGAGTATTGTTTTTCTTTGATTATTCAATACAAGACTAAATTAATGTATAACACAAATAATCAGTTGCAGGCCCATTTTAATTAAAGCATTAAACTGTATAATTACTATCCCCTGTGGAATTTCAGTTTGAAAGAACAACAACATTCCTATCCAAAAAAAAAAGATCCCCAAACATTTGACACCATAACCTATAAATCAATATCTTATAAAATTGAGAAGAAAAAAAAAAAAAAAACATTCGGGGGAGGGGGGGGGAATTAATCCATTCCACAGTACATAGAAGTGAGGAAATTCTCATTTGCATGGAAAAGGGCTGAGAAATAGGCAGTGAGCTCAGAAACAAAGTCTCCCATTCAGCTGTAGCGCTGCAGCTCTAGACAGTGCATCAGCATGAATCATAGATTACTGTCTGAAAGATTTTCAATGTTCATTCAAGTAAATTTAAAAAAAAAAAAACATAAAACAAAAAAAAGTTTTCAGTCATAACCCCATTTTGAAAACGCTACGATACTGTTGTAAATTGCTCATATCTTTCATTTTAGCAGAGGTTACCCGTGTTGCAGTCAGGTCCTGACCAGCCTTCCAGACACGTCTTGTTGCCGTTTAAATCACAGGTGTAGTGCCCAAAGAACTCATCTCTGGGCCGACAAAACTTGTTGCAGCCAAAACCATAGTAGTGCTCATCACAGCTGACCCGGATCTGGTACTCAAACTTGGCTACAGGGCCGTTGTGAGTCAGCTTCTGCCAATGGGGGCTGGGGTTGATCATGCCAGAATGAGAGGCTTTCTCTATCAACTTCCCATCTGCAAAAAAATAAATAATAAATAATATTCATCAATTCAAAACACTAACACACTTCTCCAGATTCATCTACAAATGTGTGGCGCAGGAAGAGAATGGAATGTTTTGAAAGTTTCACTGTGATCATGCCGTGGGAACCTGAAAATGACCAAAAAATTCTGACACAAATTGGAGAACATCCCTGAGACAGTAGATTACATGTAATTACAACAACTACGCGAGTTAGAAAGGAAGAAAAGGGGGGTGAAAAAGGAAAAGCCTGCCTCTAATGAGTACTCTTAGCTGCATTTTTTTCCCCTCTCACATTTCTGTTCTCACTCTCGCTGACTGGTTTCTGATTCTCAGGTTTACAGCTCGAGGATATTACTGGTCTCAGATGCTGCCCTCTGCATCTGCTCAGCCGAAGACGGAACCACAGCAGCCATAAATTACAGCTTGAGGACACGAATGCCAAAGGGACTGCTGGGAAGTCAACCAATGTACATCAGCACTTTTTCCTTTTTCTGCCTCTCTCACATGGAGACGGGTGACAAAGAGGAAAACGTGAGAAAAATCAGTGCGAGGACCTTAAAGAGTACAGCTACTTCTGCAGGCACACACAGCCTGGTATAATTAAATAATAACCACCCAGTCGGAGCAGAAACAACTGACTAATTGATTAAATGACAAAAAAGTCCACAGAGCCATTTTGATAATTGATTGTCTTTTGGTTGCAACTTCCACCACCGTCAGAAACTGGTGGTTTTCTCCTTGTGTCACCATACACTGAAAAATGTTTCCACTGTTTAACAAAACAAGCCATTTGAAACCATCATATTGAGCTCTGTAGGATAGTGAGTCCCATTTGAGTGTGTGTGTGTGTGTTGCCACAGCAGATCCGGCATGTTGATTTAGCCAGGTTTGACACTGGATGGCCTTCCACATGCAATTTCACATGTATGTGAAGAATGGGACACGAGTGTCCTTGTCCCGGGGAAAGCCTGCTTAACACTCATGCCACCCAATTGTTTAATAAAAATAAAATAAAATCATGGAAGGAATCAGTAGCTGCATGCTGACATCTAATCATTGTCACCTTTGTAAGAAGGGTCAGAATACATCAATACAAACTTTATTCTGAGTGACTACAGGTCACGTCAGATCAGGTCTGGGAGAAAGCCCCGCTGCATCCACCGCACTACAGAACCTTGGCTTCTGGACTGCAACCACCCAGGCAGACAACTGATCCATAACTCACTTCCTGAAAGTAGTCATCTGACTGCCGCAGCCAGGTGATACGCGAGCGTCCTCTTGGCCTTTTCCAGTTGCTGGGGTCCTCAATACTGAGGCACCTACATACTGGATCATAACCAGAGAAATGCACCACATGGCCAAAACTTTACCTCCCCCCCCCCCCCCCTC
>OMMV01017926.1:1875-14122 GCA_900302635.1 Chatrabus melanurus
AGGGGCTAAACGGTCGATTAATCTGACTGGTGAGAGTGTCGCAGAAAAACTGGCTCAAGAGTTGGTGGAAAAACTGGCTGAGAGTATTTTATAATAATAATAATAATAATAATAAATCTTCTGGGGCTGTGGGGGTTTTAGCGTCTTAGTTTGGTAGTAAAATTAAAGGCTGAAGCAAAGACGAAGCTGGTGTACAATGAGATGCATTTGACAGTATGTATTCTGTATGCTGAAATCTCAACACTCATACAGGCAGCAGTTCTCACCCGCAGCTCAGGACCCTCAGATTGTTAAAGGTTCGGTTAGGTCTGTGCAGCCATAGTTCGCCTCCAGCGAGCGTTACCTTTACAGTTTGGAAAGAGTCGTGAGCCTGCAGGGTTGAGAACTGCTGTTGGGCTTTGACACCAGAGGGGGAGGGGGGTGCTCTCTTTTAAAGCAGTGAGCTCACCTTGGGATCGTAGTCGGGATCGTTTTCCTCGTCAGCCTCCTCCTCGCCCTCCTGAACAAAGCAGAGAGCAAACTCAAGACACCTCGTTTACCTCAACAATCACCTACTACTGGAACAAAACCAAAAGCCTTTTGTGCACTGGTGTCGATCATTTATCAGCGCGATACGTGTCTTTTAGTGGCGTTATTGCTCTTACCTCATCGTCTGCCTCCTCTCCCTCTTCATCGTACTGCAAAACAAACATCGTTAGCCACGGAAACATTTCGTAACAGGAAAAACCTCCGTTCATCATTTCCCCACAAGTGATGTCACGTGGTCAGATGTCGGTTTAAATTAATTACATATAAAAAAATAAAACTGTCAAGGAAACCGTCACATCTTCATTCATCTCTTCAGAATTAATAGAGTAGATAACTTAATGACTCACTCAGCCAAATGACATAATACAGCCGTCTTATCTCTCATTGCCTTCCTACTTAGGACAAATAAAAACAAAAGCCTGATCTCCCTCCTCCCCCCTGTTTTAAACCAGATTTTTGAGACTCTAAAAACACTTGCAAACAAGGTCTAAAAAATTTTATTCCCCATTCTGACTCAAGTCAGTTGTTGGCCTAACATAAGCCATCTGAAGAGTTCTCTGGGTTTTGAGAAGTTACCCTAGAATGTGCACATTGTAACATCATTTCAAGCAAAATATTCCTTCACGATGAGTTAGCGTTACCATAACGTAGTTTTGAGACGCCCTTGACGTTTGATCATGTCTGTCCAAAATTGTACCACTTTAGCCTTAAAACTTTTCCACCATGATTAATCTGTATGTTTGAGTTAAACAGTTCTGACCTTAACCTTTCAAGGCCGCCACCCAAGGTCAGGTGACCAAGAGACTGGTAATTTAGGACTTCATATTAGTATCCAATGGTAACCACAGGCTCATCTGTAATCAATTTCCTGGAAATAGCCGTTCTAAATATCCAATTTTGACTTTGGCCTGACAGACTTAACAGATTTTTTTTTTTCTCCAAAAAAATAAATATCACTGTCCTTGGCTGATCAAGTCCAAGGGTCTTCACAGTGATTTTGTTCCCACACAGATGGACACACAAGACCAAAAACACTACCTCCCGCATGGGTTAATCACTACACGTAGGCGTAACCATTGTAAAAAATAAGCAGTTAAAGTAAACAGCTGAAGCCCTACAGCCCAATACTGTCCAGTTTAAAAACAGAAGTGAAGACGCGGACACTTACATCATCGTCATCATCCTCTATGGCCTCCCCTGTGAAGTAGAGGACGGCCCGGGGAACGATGCGCTCACGGATGAAGTGGCCAATTTCAAAGTCTGCAGCCAATATAGCCTCCGAGTCCTCATCCTGAAAGCAGACACGGTTTTGTTTTTTTAAAATAACGCTGACATATGCAGTACAGATGTCAGTCGACTGAAATATACACCAGTAACATGAAAGAAAAAAAGTCAGTGACTTACCAACTCTCCGTTTTCTGGGACTGTAAAGGAGAGAAGAAATAAAGTTAAAGTCGACATGCGGGTCTCCAACGTCCAAACGATCGCGTTCACCGTCCGGACAAGAGAAACACGGGTGGCAGAGGTCATTGCTTACCCTCTGGTGGGGTGAAGAAGTTAAAGAAAGAGTCGTTGGGGACCGTTTTCGTAACCGTCCTGACTGTGCCGCGACCCTTGTGCTTCTGTTTCTTCTTGATTGTTTTCAACGTGACGTTCTTGCCCTTGGTCCAGTCGATCGTGCAGCTGTGACGGAAGAAAGACGACGCAGTATGAGCAGGTCTCTGATCGAGCAGATTTAACTTTTAAAGCCGAGCGACTGACCGCCATCATCCCCACCAATGAGATGTTCGCACAGTCGACCAGTAGCGTAGCTTCTGATTGAACAATCGGCGCCATGTGGCGTTTTGCCGTACCTGAAGATTTATAGAATGGATACGGCTCGCTTATTGTATAAAAAGAACTCATTTCTCTGCACAGGTTGTCATTAACTTACTAAATCTTTACAATAGGTTAAAAAGAAAAGTTGCCGCCGCGGTTGCCACGGTGCTTGCTCAGGGGGTGAGTAAGATTAGACCGTACCCTTGTGAAGCGCCTTGGGGGTGACTATGTTGTGATTTGGCACTTTATAAATAAATTGAGTTGAAGGCTGCAATGTTAATATTTTAAATTTAAGTCATAGCCACTTCTTAAAAAAAAAAAAAATTTTGAATTCCAATTAATCCCAACAAGAATCAGATTATAATTATTAGCCTAAAAGGCTCATCTTTTTCTTAACGTACCAGCAGGTCACATGATCATAACTACCACTGATGTCATCATACAAAACTATAAAACCGATCCATGAGCACAGGCAGAAAAGCTTCACTGATTTTCTTTGTAGTGAAGTGTCACGAAGAACAGTTCAGCCATAACATGGAAGAAGGGGAGAGAAGAACAAGAGGGAAGGAAGAAGAAGAGAAAAAGAAAAAGAAAAAAAACCGACTTTTTTTTTTTATATATAAAAGAGAATATTGTGACTCTTAAGCATCCTGGTAACAGGCACCGCTGCGTGTCCATGGTGATGGTGGTTCGTGTCGGACGGCGCGTTAACCTCACCCTGTGCAGCTCATGATCTCTGGGCCGTCGAAGGAGAAGGGGTCGCCCTCGTCCGGCTCCGACCTCATCTTGTAGGTTTTTGTCAGCACTCCATTTGTGAAGAAGTCGTTCGACTCAAAGTAGAATTCTAACGTGAAACTCTGGGAGAGGAGCAAAAGGAAAAGTCAAAAAAGTGACAGCCGGTTCACTGTGCAAACCAACCGAGTCGTCTCGGGCCTCACTCACCATGGGCTGCCCAGGATCTGAGAACTGCACTTTGATATCTTGTAAGTGTTTAAGGATGGGTTCGTCGTGTTCCTGAGCGAGAGAAGACGGCAGCGTAAGAACCTCCTGAACTGCACACGTGCACGACCGAGAGCGTGTTTTACTTCAGTCTGCAAAAAGCTTGCTTCGCCAGTTACACAACATGGCCAGCAGGTGGAAGCAACTCTTTAACGTTCCTCTGCCAATAGGCGTGACCCACTTTCCTGCCTCTCAGCAGCTGGACGGATGAACCTACCTGCAACATGTCACTGAGCAGGTCCACATTCTTAAACACCGTTAACCAGAACTCAGGGATTCCTTTGGGGTCTTCCTTCTCCTCATCCTTCTTCTCCTCCTCTAATTTGGCCTTCTCCTTCATCTCCTCCTGAGGGGGCAGAGAGAAAGTCCTCTTTAAAATAAAATAAAAATACAATACTCACACCCCGTGTTAGTTTATCGGCATTAGAGAGTCAATGAGTTTTGTGAATCCCAGCAGAAGCACCAACCAGAAGAATGCAAGGACACATTAACCGCATTTCTGAGATAGCATCCAGCAAAACCCGTGTTTTGTTCTGCTGTAGATGAAGCATCAGAGTTCACTCCGCCACTCGTAAAATATTAGATTTAATTTCTACAGATACTTTCGATGCGTCAGATTTCAAGCAAATTGTTGACTGTTGCTTGATGTTCAGCCGTCTGTGGGGACCGACTTTGGCAGACAACCACTTTCCGTAAAAACAAAAAAATTGCCGTTCAGCTCTGCAGGACAGGAAACTGAAATTGTTTTCTGTGCCGAATAGCCACTATTCCGCCGTTCTGTCTTGTAAACACGAAATGTTGCCATTCCGGGGACGTGGAGGTTGCTTTGCTGCACTGACAAGAGTGATGGGAATAAGATGAGCTGCATGCATCAAATGTCAAAGCAGACAGCCTGGCATTCAGCACGGGGAGCCGTTCAGACGTCACCTGTGCCTGCTTACTCACCGTTAGCTCTTCCTCTTCGTTCTCCTTCCATTCACACTCCTCGTCTGTGGGCTCATAAGCTGCTTTCACTATGTCACTTCTCTGGGAGGGACACAAATAAGTTCAACTTTTAGACGTACTGAACAAACAAAAATTATTCAAAAAGGAGGAGGAGAAAATAAATAAATAGAGGTTGAGAATCAAAGTTCCACTTCAGTGGTCGTCACTGGCTGAACAATGCAGATGAATGTTTGGTAAAGCGCCCGTTTTCCGCCAGTGTGTTTACATGTAAAGAAACCTGATGTCGGGTTAGTGATCTGGGAAACATGAGGGACGACCTGTGATGCAAAACGGCCCCAACCTGGTAAGTAGAAACTTCCTGACAAACCTGAGCACGTCCTAGGATGACAGCCAAGTTCAAGGCTCAACTGATATCGCCGTGATGAGCTGTTAATGCAGTCTGACGAACTCAAAAAGGGGCCTTCAACCATGTATGACAAAGGACCGACAGGGTGCAACACAAGACCGCAGCAGCCAGTTTCCACACCACCAACTACAGAGACATTCAGTGAATCCAGCTGGCCGGTCCTTAATTGAAGTTTAAAAAAATAAAAAAGGGTTTGAGACCACTGCACCAAAGCACCAGTAACTCTACTCTGGAGGTGTGCCTGTTCAAAGAGTCTAATCACTGAGGCAATCAGAACTAATTGTAGTTTTTTCCCCCCCATGATTTAGAACAGATCTTAAAAATCCTTAAAGCTACAGTGTGTAGAATTTAGTGTCATCTAGTGGTGAGGTTGCAGACTGCATTACATCTTTGCTGGTGACTATATAGTTCACGCTTTTTTTTGCGGCGGGAATTCATGCTCTCGTGATAAAATATATGATCTTCCATTTCACAAACCAGCGTTCTTAAATGTGTTGCAACTACTGATTCCACCGTTTTGTTTTTCTTCAGTCTTCTAGCTGTGCTGAAAAATCGGGAAAGACCGGGTAAGTTTTTTGGGCTACTGCATCAACATGACTGCCTCCATGAAGGGGCCCGCTCCCATGTAGATATGATGGGATCATTCTACGCTTATGAAGACACTGAACATGACAGTCATGAACAGATGGTTATGAATGCTATATTCCATTTCTAATAAACAACCGTAAACCATACACACTGTAGCTTTAAGTCTATAGAGGATTTGTGAAAATCTGAAATTCTGTACATCTTGCAGCAGAATTGATAAAAAAATTTTAATCAAGTCACATTTTTGGACTTTATGCTGATTAGGTGCCATTCCACACCCACACACAAAAAAAAAAAAACAACCTTTAAACCTATTCTGCCCCACAATGGGTTGTGCTTATAGACTTGATAAAATATGGAGGACTTAACTAAAACCTTCCACATTAATAATAAATTTTTATTTTTTATAAAGACGTTCCGAAACACTATTTAATTCACAAACTACTTTATTTTATAATGGTCATGAAGCACTGAGCAAAGGCCATTACTAATAGAAGTGATCACACCCTGAGGCCTGGACAATTGATTTTTTACATTGAATCAGGATGCCAGTGTGAATTATTTGCACCTGCCACAGACTTTTTGGGTCATGCCGGACAAGCCAAATTAAAATCACCCAGATGTCTGTAATCACCCTGAATGAGTCTGAAGGTTGTCAGAACATTTCTGATGAGGGATCAGATCATCGTTACCTTTCATGGGCTCGGCAGGAAGCCGACAGCTACTGCCGGTTCCTCCTATATGCTTTAAAATAGAAGTATTTCAACTTCAGACAAGGGGCTAATGACAATAAGCCAACGGTAAAAGTAACACGTTTTGTTTGGACAGTGAACAGCTAGTGGTGATGGTACCCAGTATTGTGCATTTTAAATGAAGTGATGAAAAGTAAACAGAATCTGCTGATTGTCATTTCTGGCCACACCACCCAGCCTGATGGATGGTGCGGCCACCGTCACAAACATCTCGCACCAGCACATGTTGCTGACAGACAGTGACGGGGCCTCTTCACGCAACCATAAAACGTTTCTACTTCACTTATGCCAAGAAACTAAGTAAAAGTGCATTTTGAAGACAGGTTCGCACTGAAAAATCCAGCCTGACAGCAAACAGAAATATGCTTCCATTTAACAGCGTAATGTGTCCAAAAAAAAAAAAAAAAGCACTAAAGTAAGAATACGAATGACATACTTCATCAAAGAGGGGCTGGTAGAGGGCGGCGTACTTTCTCTCCAGTTCGTGCACTTCTTCGTAGAACTTTGCTTCGATGTGGGCACATTTGACCTGCAGGTTTTTCAGGGCGTTTACGCGTCTCTTTACGACCTTTGGTAAACTGCAACGACAGGTGAGAGCAAAGTTGCGAGAATTAGCCTGGGGAAGAAAACTAAATGCAAATACACTTGCGCCACACTGCATTTCAGTCGTGCGGTTGGAGTGAGCCACTGTCTGTGTGTAAAGAGGCACCGCTCTCACGCTTTCCACGCAACAGGGAAATTGCAGAGAATTATATTAAATCTAATTGCAGCAAAGCGGCCCATCCAGAGAAATCAGTCGATATCAAGTAGATCTGCAACGATTACACGACTATTAAACCATTTTGATAATTAACCGTTTTGAGTCTCTTTTTTTTTTTCTTTTTTTTTTTTAAAGTTATCCAAATTCTCAGTGTCTTAAATGTGAATACTTTCTGGTTTATTTGACTAGTTTCTTTACTCTTATCTGGCAGTAGACTGAATAATAACTGTTAATTGCAGTCCTAATATCAAAACATCTCCCGTTTTCCATCACTGGCCACACTTATGCGTTTTCCAGCGTGTGGCGAGTACCCATTCTACGTCTTGGTTCAAGAGCTTTTAAAGCCGATACAGCTCGCCATTGGGAATTAAAAAGACTAAACCTCCAGCATTATGAGCACTGATGAACGGTAACGTCACTCCATTAAATTACTGCACATTTTGGCCTGCATTGACAGGCATACCCTGTTCACCCAGTTTGCATTGTAACGCCAAGCAGCACGCCCTCTGTGTGCCGTCACACCTCGTCTCCAGCCTGGACGCATTTACAGAGACTGCGGTGCCAATCCTGCCGCTACCCCTCGTTGGGAGATGAGCCTAACGCACATCATTTGACTGGGAGTGGAAACTCATGCAGACTTTGGGTGAACATGCAAAGCATACAAAGAAAGGAATTTGGTTTTGGTGGAACTGAACCCATGACCTCCGTACCGTGGAACACCCAACCACCAGGATATCATTACTGGAAACATCAAAAGACTCACCCCCTTAAAAATGGCTCTAAAAACATAACTAAAACATGATTTACATCCAGCTGCATTAAACAAATTTACATCAACGCTGCACTTTTATAGCCGAGATTTAGAGACATTTTATATCGTACATGTTGACGTAGCCAGGTGTCTAGCTTTGCACTTACTGGGGTTAAAATGATATCAGTCAACCTGAGTGAAGTTAATCTGCAGAGAGCAGTTCTTTGCCCCCAGAGGATCTCCAATAACTTTGTGTGGCCATCCAAGTACACACTAAACAAATTGACCCATGCCAAGAACTGGCTTTATTGAGATGTGCTTCACTTGGCGTCAGAGCAAAGTCGTTATTCTATACAGTTATTTAACAGTTTAGCTCACGTTGTGGATGAAGCAATTCTGTCTTAAACCTTCCACTGAATATCTGGAGAGGACACTTTATTTCCTACATAAATCATGCACAGCGGAATTGTGTGCAACTCAGTTTCTGTTGAAGGTGGGCTGCAAATTTAAGTTACAGGCTGAGTTTGAATGCAAAGTCTGTATTGGGTCTTAAAGCAAAGCAGACCCAATAAACCTGCCATCTATTCTCGTCTACAGACAGGTGAAAAAATTAAAAGGGAAAGACCTGAATAAATGAATGCACAAAAAAAACACCCCACCATCTACAGGGTGCAAGGGGCTGCTACTGCTTAAATAGTATGAAAATGAGGTGAATCTTATGCTGTGGCCTTCAGTCACCAGATCTCAAACCAATTTAACATCCGCGGGAAGCCAGTAGAGTTCCAGTTTCTACTAAAGCTATTTTTGCAACACATGGTGGCCCAACACCTTATAAATTTTAAGTTTTTCACCTTTGTCACCAGACTGCAGAGATGCATGCATATAGAAATTTACTTGAAATTGTACTTTTTTTCTTTTTGCGCTTTCAGGTCAGAGAGACAAATGCACTAAATGGTGGGGGGAGGGGGGTAAACTGCCCCTTTCTATTCTATACATTTTGATATTATGGGCATGAAGCCAGGATTCAATACCAAGATCATATCAAATATTAAGGAAATCTTGTGGGCGGTTTCTGAGAACTCGCTCTGGGCATACAGACAGAACCATTTAATGCCTTTTTATAAATTTATAAAAAAATTTTAAAAAAAGTCTCACCTCTCCATGTACCCTGACGGAGAGCCGTTTAGACCGTCAAGCCTCTCCTGTAGAGCAGCCAGAATCTGTGGATTCTGCATCATTTGTACGGTCAGCTGACGAGCTGAAAACAAACCGGACAAGAGTTCAATATGACAGCAACAAAAATTTGGTCAACCTTTCAAAAATAAATAAATAAATAAAAAAGTTCTTGCACAAATCATTAGATTTACCCTGAGCGAGAGGTTCAGATGCAACTGCTTACTGTAGTTTCAGAATTTCACACAATTTGTATTCTTTTAATGCATAACGCACGTGAGCGCTGTGTGCACACCAGAGAAGGTGAGCAAGGCGGAGCAGCAGCAGCAGCATTTGACCGCTTTAAGCATTCTGTATTCAAACCACTGCCTGCTCCATCGTTTTATTTCATCTCCATCGATCACCCGATTCCTCTGGTGCACAAACGCTGCCCTGCAGTTGCGTTGTAGTGCCGCTGTGTGCGGCTTTGAGCAATAACAGCGGAGATGTTATTCTGGCCACTTCGCGGTTTTCGTTCCCAGTTTAGCGACAGCTTGTTCCTCTGCATCATAATATGCTCGACATGCATGTTTACTGCTGAGAAAACATGCTGACCCCCCAAATCCAGACACACAAAAAAGAGAGTTGACAGTCAACACCAACAGGTGTGGGCAACGACACAGGTGACAGACGGAACAATCTAAATGTCAGACACATTGCTTACACCCATCAAAGCGCACCCAGATTGGTGCAGACAGGTGAGAAGACAAAGACCCAATCCCATGTCGCCTCCCGTTAGCCCTCCCCCTTGTTTTGGAGCGTCCCTCAGCAGGTTGGGCCCCTCGGGAAAGGAGCGACAAGGGACAGGGGTTGAAATCTTTCCCTAAGAAACGTGACATCACTCGTTTACTCCACGGCGGCAGCTGCCGTCATGCGTACCACAACAGCGCCGACACTCGTGCCCACAGTGCCGGATCCAGTGCCACTTGTGTTGGCTGGAATAATAATAACACAAATTCTGTGTGTATCAGAGTTTTAATTATGTAGCTATTGGAAATACGCAGAATAATCAAATAGTTTTATTCTTACGAAGCTGGAATTCAACGACAATGCATGTTCGACGATATCCTGCAAGAAAAAGAAATAAAAACCTGCTCGACTAAGGTCGGGTACACAGGAACACCTGTGCACTGCTAGTTCTAGGTTTTAAAAAAAAACACCAAGAATGGCACAGCTCCACCCAGGACCCTGCAGGTCCACTGAAACGTTCCACTTTCAGGTCCTGATCCAGTCTTCAGAGTTTTCAGGCCCTGCAATAAAAGTCAAACACACACACATATTATTAAATAGTCATAACAACATCATTACTTTGATACAGAAGGACGCTTTATATGCAATTACTTTTTAATTAACCATTTTGCCACATTGCCCTGTGATTACCTTATATATCGTTTTTGTTTATCCCGTTTCTCGGAGACTTGTTGGTCGCCTGGAGGTCCAGCTGGTTGATCAGGGTCCTGCAAAAGATAACAGTGATGAACTTATAGGCGTCGACTCGATGCCGGGAAATTCACTTTTATTAACAGGGTAACTACTCTGTGGAACAGTTTACTGGCAATTATTGCTGCGCCGCCGGTGCTTCTTAACCCTTTTTATTTCATCACAATGTGTTTTACATGATGTGTGCTTCTGTATATACACAAATTAATTATAACAGTTACATCATGGTTCAGATATTTGTCACAAATATGTAAACATGACAAAAAGCTAATACAACAGTCAGGATATTAATAGGTTCCTTGGTTTGATCAGGAGAACCCTGGAATAATATTATAACATTACTATAGTAGGCGACTACACCTGTGGCTTTCTATCAATATTTGTCCTGAGCTGCAGGAACAAACTTTTATTTATTGACAATAAGCAGGAAGTTAAACACTTTCAGCTCTGTGCCGTTACCAGATGAACAAAGAAGCACCAAAACATTGCTGCTGGGTTATGTACAAACCAAACGTCTTAAATAACTTTGCAGTCACGCACAAGTCGCTGTTTGCACAAAGTTGTGACCTCGTGCGTAGCGATTTTTCTCACGTGCATGTTGTCACGAGCCAGTTCCATATTCCACAGCATGTACATTAAACTAAGATGTTCTGACGTTTTATCTACTTACATTTACGGACTCCTTTCGCTGCACCGGTATCCATCTTCATTCTGTAAGTGATTGTTCGCAAAGCATTCTGGGTATTTCCGTCTCCCCTTTTGTTTGAAGTCACTCATTTTTGAGGGCTGGTTGGAGGGAGACATGACCACTCCCTCTCGATCCTTTAAAGAAATGAACGGGAACGCGCAAAACAGAGGGAAAGGGCGAAGGGAGAGTATTGGGACTGGCCCCAAGAGACTGGAAGTCATGTTTTGGCTCCGACACATTCTGGGTGTTCCACTTGTACCACGACAGCGCTGAGCATAGAGCTGCCGTTTTAAAAAAGGTCCATCCGTCTGTAGGAACAGTCATCCTGAGTCCTCCTTTGGTGTAAAATTCAATGGTCAGAGACCACGGTGTCCAGTCAGCTTTTAATACTGTAATGTAAACGCGTGCAACATGTCCACACAGCCCCTCCCCATCAGTTACCCCAAACACTGCCACTTTCCAGCAAAACTCAATTTTTCACATGAAGCAGACTTTAACTGAGGATGAAGGTTTGCTACTCAACGTGGGCGACACGTCACACAGTCTGGACGCCGACGCGCTGCCCAACACAAACTGGGCGCATCGGAAGAACTAGCTCTCCAGAGCATAATGCAGTAATCTCAAACTTGTTCTATAAAAGGGCCAAAGAGGACGCAGGTTTTTACCGCTACCTGCTGATCATTGGTGGAATGATTAAAAATAAAAAGTAAGAAAATCCGATTTTAAATCAGTGCTTTGAAAATATTGGCAATGATTCTTTACAAAAAGTGTGAAACAGCAGGTTGCCTTACAACAAAGCAACAGCTTGAAAATTGGTTTAAAAAGAGTGGTTGGCTAATTCTCAGATACCTCTTTGCAAGCTCAAAACCAGTCTGAGCAATTTAATACGAGAACAATTTTCAATTCTCAGATTCTTTAATTTGAATAACAGAGGTCACTTGACCTAACCTGGTCCTACCAGACTCTCGTACTACATTTCATTTGTGCAGAGAGTCTGGACACTCTCCATTGACAAGTGTTTTCTACTTGAAGGCGGGTACTCTGTTGAAGTGCAAAACTATTGGATCTGCCCAGTGCCACTCTGGATCTGCCACAACCAATCGCTAACGTTTGGTCGTGACGTATGTCATGCGACGACAAGAGCTATCGGCTTAGCCAGGGTTGCCAGATTGGGCGGTTTTGCGGGTAAAAATGGGTTTGGGCGGTTAGCCTACTTTTGTGTTCATTTGATTGAATATTGTTTCTGAAATCGGATAGGCTAAGTAATTTTAAAGCTTGTTAATGATTTCAATGTGTTTAAATGAGAAACAAGGCAAAACGGGCGGTTTTTTGTGCAATCTCACGATTTTTGACGGTTTTG
>OMMV01017987.1:8281-19259 GCA_900302635.1 Chatrabus melanurus
AAGTTTTTTTTTTTTTCAGCTTTATTGAACAACACGGAACATACAAACACTCGTAGAGAAGAAACAAACTTTCCATAGTAGACTACAATACACCATTTGAAAGGAAACAAAAGAAATGAAACAAACGGGGAGTCGTACAACCGTTGTCTGACAAGACTCAAAGTTTGAGTGGGAAGACCAAAGATTCTTCTTCTTGTGTAACGGCGGTTGGCAACCAGCATAAAAGGTGCATTACTGCCACCTACTGCTCCGGATCAGAGATTCAAATCAGCTCGAGCTTTATATAGGCGTATGCAAAAGAAACCGCAGTGTGTATTGTGGTTCAGTTTCAGCCACCACCCAAAAAAATCCTGAACTCAACAGTGGTGAAACACAGAAATCCAGTCTTGCTCAAAAAAAATAAATAAATAAAAAATCACATGGTTCAACACATTTTAACTTATGATCAGCAAAGCATTTCTAACATATATAATGCGTTTTGAAGCAAATCTCTGAATTTGCTTTACAGGCACTTTAAGGACCCAATCTTCTACCCTGCACAAAATGGGGGCATGACGCAACACAAGTGTCATTGCTAGTTTCCACCCAATGCAGTTGTCATTTTCATGCCCAGCACCCATTTTCCTTAGATGCCAAATGTACTTGTGCTCATCTCTGCACCCGTGGGCTTATTCACCTAAAGATGAGATGTGGTGAAGCACATTCCTATCGTCCATCAAAGAAAGCATTTATGCTTTGGACTGCCTAAAAGCAGGTCTAAAGTCTAGCACGGTGACTTTGTGGTATTTTGAGATCGCAGCACTCAGACATGTCTTACATTAGTGGGTTCATCACATACGCACACACAGCACACAGCAAATAGTGTATTATAGGAACATAAAACTGGTTTGAACACAACAAATGACAAAAGTAATCAAAGTAATAACTTATGGAAAAAAAACTTTCACACTGGTTTGTACCATATTTTCTCCCTCCCCACATCTGGGGCTGTGTGGACAAACGGGTGGATTGAGTATTAAAACGCTCATCCATTCAGTTTGTGTGTGAGGTACGTCTCAAAGTTCAGTTGAAACAGCTGCACCTTACATGCATAGCTGTGCACGGTGGTCAGTGGACACGCTTCACACAGCGGTAAAAGGCGTTAAAGGACACAGTATTCATATTAATGTTAATCCATTCTAAACAGTCACAGCAACTTCCAGCGTTATGTCTCTGTTGCCACGCATGCGCTCACTCACCATGTCCGTGCAGATCTGTTAACTCACCAGAAATCCTTTCCATGTCTTTCACTTGCGTCCGTTTGATACCACAACACTGTGCACTTTGCACACTCCTGTTTAAAGGGGATGGCCGGTGACTCTCTGATTGGTTGATGTTATGACATGCCTACAGAACGCTCACAGCACGCCCTTGAATAATGTGGACCAGCTCTGAGGTTTGCGCTCAGAATTTGTGCCCTTTAAAGAGCAACGTGCGCTTGGGCACGCCCCAAATGGATCTCCACCATGCATTTAAGACCATGCGCTATTGAACCTCAGGGTAGCGCCCTAAATGTCAATTTCAAATGTTCTATTAATTGTATGTTCATTCATTCGAACAAGAATGAGAACCAAATTAAGAAAGACCTTTGTGTAAATGCCTTCTTAAGAGGACTGAAGACATTGTGACGCCTCAGATGTTTGCTGATTTGTCTCAAGTCCATTAATCTAAATGTAATGTACACTGGCGTGACTGTAGATGGGCCAAATCACTGAAATCTTAAAGGAGAGTGTTATTCTGAAAAATGCCTGTCCTTCACAGCAGTGGTGCAGAGTGATTCCACCATGCTGGACTCGGCTTCAAAAGCCAAACCATGTGCCCCCGTTGCCATTATGTGCCCAGACGTCCAGGGCACCACTAGTATGGAGATGCTAGTTGGTAGCCAGAAGAGGAAGGCCAGAAAGACCAAGATCACCCACTTGGTGCGCACAGCTGATGGCCGCGTGTCTCCTGCTGAGGGTGAGTGACGAAATGGCATCTGAATGGGATTAGAGATCATTGTCCAAGTCTTATCTTCAAAGTGATTTCATGATGGAGAGCCGATTGGCAAAGAATGAAAGACAATACCTGCAATCAATTTAAGTAGAAGTGTGTCTCCGTCGTACACTTATTCAAGTAAAATTAACTCGTGTATACAGTAGACTGGGCATTTTAAACCCCTTTGTGCTTTCTTTTATTCTTTGTTGTTTTGTTTACAAAAAACATAAATAAATGTAAAAATAAATAAATATGATGCTGATGGGTATAAAGTGTTTCTTTAGTAGAGTTTCCCACCATGGCATTGCCTGTTAAATGTATATTTTTTAAAATGTATTTCTTGCTGAAGGTTTTAACATTTTAAAAGTTTTCCTCATTACCAGTAACAACAACTCAAATCACAGGTTGTATTACCGTTACGCTGCAGTGCTGCTACTGAGAATTGTATTTACTTACTTTTTTTTTTTCCTTCAGAGGAAAAAACTCGGGACCTGAACCAGGAACAGGAAAAGAAGCCATTATCCCAACAGAATTTATGCAATGAAACAGGGTGCTACAGTAATCCCAGACCAGTGGAGGCTGAGAGGAACGCCGTATCCCAAGAACTGCCCTCTTTCTTCAGCCTGGCTGCCCTCGCTGAGGTGGCAGCCATGGAAAACGTTCACAGGTAGCGCTGAAACCCAGCTTTTATACGACATTGTCTGAATACAATATAGCATGCTACGCTAAATATAATTCCTGCTTTTATTACTTCATGTTCTTTTATACACCACTTCATTAGTTTTAGGCAGTAATTATTGTTATACAGTGTAAAAAATATATTTTATTGGTTACAGTAGTTTTTTTTTTTTTACTGAAACTTATGTGGACTTACGCTTAGAGCTGAAATGATTAGTCAAGCAGAAAAATAACTCAACAATTTTGATAATTGGAAAGAAATTGGCTCCTTTTCTCTTTTATTTGCGAAAACAAAAATGCGTGTCTGCTGCATTTTGCTGTCATTAGCTCACCGGCATATAGGCCAATGAGGTATTGCCATCATGCGGCGTCTATCTGTCCGTCCACAATTCACAGAAATCGCTATTCCTCCCTGAGTTTTCAACGGATTTTCATTGAATTTTTATTTTTATTTTTATTTTTTTGAAGATCAAGACAATCTTCACAAATATCTCTATTGGGTTTGTAGATTACTCATTAAAAAGTTGGTATTAAGCTGATTAATGAACTTTTGGGAAAATCACTGCTCCCTGAGTTTTCAACAGATTTTCATTCTGATTTTTTTGTTTTGAAGAAGATCCAACAACAAAAAAAACTTTCATATAGTTTTAAAAAACTGGCAAAATGTATGTGTGACACTTTTTTGAGTAAATAATCAGTTTCACAGCAAATGGGTTTTTTTTTTGTGTGTTTTTTTTAGACAAGTCAGGGGTGGATTATGAAAATTTCCAAGTCACTGAATAGTCACGTCAGGTCTTGGACTTCATTCACATCAATCCTTAAGAAATACAAGCAGTATGGTACTGTATGGTACATCTGTCTGGAGTAGGCATTTCTCAAAAACCGAGTGACCGTGCAAGGAGGAGACTAGTGAGGGAAGACACCGATGACAACTCTGTAGGAGTTACAGGCTTCTGTGGATGTGATTGGAGAAACTGTGCATAGTGCAACTTTTGTCTGTTGCATCAACAGTTATACAGTTTCATGGTAGCAGCATGTTTAAGCTGCTTAAAATATGTTTTAAATCATTTTAAAAATGGATACTTTTAAGATATTTTAAATGGTACACTGATGGGTTGATTTGAGGGAAAAGTGTGCACGCTCTAATTTGTCATTAATGTCCCGTTTCAGAGGCCAGAGAAGCTCATCTGAGAGTCCGAAGAAAGACCTTCCACAGACTCCAGTCCTCATCTCCTGTGCTGACCAGTGAAACGCCGCTGCTGTTATGAGAAGCCACTAAAATGGGACATTGGCAGTGGAGCTTCACGGAACCCCACGCTGAAGGGAGACCTGATCGGGAAACTATGGACAGACAGTGAATTTGTTTGAGCTCGGTTTCATGGTGGGGAAACTGATTCTCTCCTCCTCCCTGCTCCTCACTATCTCAGTGTTCTCTCGAAGCCTTCCTTTGTTTAGAGGGATGATGCCTTTCTGATCTCCTCTCATCCTCTTAGATGCTCCGTTAGGGCCTGTGGAAGAACTGAGCTGTCCCCCTGTGCATGGCTTCCCTTATAGATGGTTGTCATGGGTTCACCTTGTTAGATAGAGTCTATATTACGATCAAGTCTTGCAATTAAATTAAAAAATAAAATAAAATAGCGTTTTAGGTTGGAAGAACCCCAGCACAGCATTTGTTTTATAGATGAACACAGCTTTCTGTCACATTTTACCTCACGCATACCTACTGAAGAGTTCCCTTAATGCAGGGTAAAATACCTCTGTATTGGAAAAGCTCTTTTCACCTTCCAGCTTCAACCCAAATGACTGTAACCAGGGTAAATATTCAAGATGGATGACTTCTATTATTCTTCGTGTTCCCCTGTAGTCCACTGATCTGGTGTGCAAACGCTGACGTTGAGGTGGAGCATTTGACTTAAAGGACAGTGCTACTGTAAAGGCGGTCGCTGGAAATTTTCACGTAGACTGAATGTGTAGTAGACCTTTGCAGACCCTTGCATTTGAACTAGTTTTTTGACTCTAGCTGAGGGTTTTTCTTTGTCCTGCATTCAGTTCGTTGGCCCTCATTGACCCTGTCAGGGTCATGCGCCGGTGAACCAACTTAAAACTGCTTCCTGTGATAGCGAGATTGTGTGAGAGTGATTGAAATATAGCCTTAACCCTCCCGCCTGGACACTCTTGCCACTGCTAGTTAGCTTTTCGCTTAATGCCATCGCAGTCCTGAAATGAGTGCAAACATTTGTAATAGCGGAATCACGTTTTTTGTCCGTTCTTGATATTATTGCAAAGCAATGAGTTTTATCCATTGTCTGCAACCTCTTTCCGTTGGGTAGGTGTTTTATTGTAATTTTTATTATTACGTAAACACTGCACTAAGGTGTAGCTGAAGTTAGAGTTGTTCTCAGCGGGGGTCACAAAATGCCCCGTGTCCACTCCTTATCTTACACACAGACTAGTTTGGTCACTGCTAAGGTTTTTGCTTTTGCAAATCTGAATACAATGTTTGCACCATTTACTTTTCATAAATTGGCTCATAAAATGAGCAATGTGTAGGAGGAGAGCACAGAAATGAGAAATTCTCTCTTCTGATTTTGTACCGTGGGAACAAAATTAGAGGAGGATCACGTTGAACATCATCTTTAGCTGTGGTACGCAATTTCTCTCTAGTATTTCTGAGTGGCCTCGTCGCCGTGAGTTGGAGAAAAAAGTGTTTTTATTTATTTTTTAATTTTTTAAAATCATTTCCAACTCGGCTTGAAATTCTCTTGGAATCCCTCCATCATCCAGGAAGAGTTCTTGGATCTCAGAGTCAAATGCAGAGTCAACTTGGACAAAAGTAACGACAGCTGCTTCTGCATTTTTATGATCCTTGGAATCCTATTTGGCAGCGTCAAAAGGAAAATATTAGCTTTTGGTGGCCTCTCTTCGGCTATTAGCACAAATCAGGCAGATTACGATTAAGAAAAAGTTTTTACGTATATGTCACGTTTTTTTTTGGCGTCCAGTCTGATCTCCTCTTTGTGTTCTGCTTTCTGTGTAATCACAAGACGCACATCGGGCCACGCCGTGCTCTGGCTAATCTCAGCGCAAATGGAGAAAAGGCATTTGATAGACTGTCCCTCTTTGTTTCCTGTTGGCCTTTTGAGATTTTATTGCCACATACCGGTCTACTCAGAGATCAGACGAGATTTGTAACAGTATTTTTATTTAGACGCAGCCTGGTGTTGTTCGTTGTCTTTGGTGTTGTCTTTGCCTGGTCAGAATCATTCCATACTTTAGTTTACAGTGTTTTTGCTGTTAAGTTGCAGGTTTTCTTTGCAGCATTTGGAAGAACATGTAAGAGCTGCCGCAGGCTAAACCAGACTAACCATGAAACCCTTTTATTCCTGTGTGTCGACCAATACTTAATTCATCACACGTTTTAGATTATAGCCAGCTTTAGAGCTTTTGAAGTTTTTTTTTGTTTTGTTTTTTTGTTGTTAGTGTGTGCATTTGATGCTCTTTTTTTTATTTTTTATTTTTATTTTTTTATATAAAGCGAAGTCCTCTTTCTTAACTTTAATGACTTTGTTGAGGTCAAGTTTACTGAATTAAGACTGTTGTCAAAAAGATCAAGCTCATAGGCGACACGTGCATCAACACTTACCTGTTAAGCAAAAAAATAAAAAATAAATGCGCTAAGAGAAAACGCACCAACTCGTCAATGAGCTTATCTTTTCACCTCTGGAGACATTTCTTGGTTATGTGTTAAGATGTGTTTGAAACTAAAAAAAACAACAAAAAAAACAAAACACTTAATGATAACACAGACAACTAAGATATACTGTACATGGGTCTTAAAGAACTCGTATCTTGAAATAGTATTTTTCTTAATCTAAGGCATTGCTTGGGTGGCAAAAAAGTTTTGCTTATAAATGTCCTCGTGTACAAGTAGTGCAGCACATACAACAATTTTCTGATTCTCCTGAAAATTGTCCTTGATGAACTGTTTCCTAAAACATAAGGGAACCACTGTATGCTTTACGATAATCCCAATAATATATGATATATATATATTTTCTGATATGAGAGAAAGTTACATTAGGGACGATTTTATCGAAGCAGTAAACTGTATACAGTAGTTCTTCCGCTGGTGGACATCGGTGTAGCTCTTTGCAAAGACAAATTGTCTTCCCCCGAAAAAGAGATATATTTGCTTACAAAAAGTGAGTTTATTGACGTTTGCCAAAGAAAGGAAAAGGTATATTCAAATGACACGCGAACCAGTTGCACTGCATTTTCTAGATGTGTAAATCTTCAGGTAACGATATCAGCACAATTCATCCTGCGTATCAAGTGGGGGTTCTTTGGTGTCTGAACCCAGAGTTGGAGTGATGTGCAACAATATAGTCAATGCCTCTTTTAATATACAGTATTTGCACCTTATGACCCAAACCAAATCATGACGTTTGAAGAAAATATACAATTTTTACCCATTCTGTGGAAATTATGCATTTTAACTCTTAATATGTGAGAATCCAGTCAATAACAAATCCACACATCTATACAAACAGCCATAATACTGTCATTTCCCCATGATCACACTTTTTCTATAGAAAATGCTTCTATAAAGTTGAAATTCCTATATTAGTTACCTAAATGATTATAATACCCTTTGTGCTAGTACTGTCTTCTTGAATGTAATCATTTTGTACTTGTATTTTTCTAATTCAGTCTTGATTGTACTGTATGTATGCTGTTCGTAGGTGCATAGTTTGTTACAACAAACGGTTCTCACAGCAACATAGCTGCTGCTGCTGCACTGCGAACCCAGTGGAAATGTGTGGGGGAATGAAGTCCAAAGGACTTAACCTTGTGACTGACAGTTGAGATTCCTGCGTTTTGAGTGGTGGGACGATATCTTCCCTGGTTTGCTGTTTTGTCCTTTTATTTGCAGTAAATGTCAAGTCTGTTTAGGACGGCTACGAAAACAGGGACACTCCTGCAATCACACAGAACAATTGAATGCTTGAGTTTCGACTTATTTATTACTGTTCCTTTTTTTTTTTTTTTATAGGTTTAGTTGAATAAAAAGTGAAATATACAACTGAATATGCATCCATTCATACATGAACATGTTATAAGAATATCTACCCTTTACTGGAATGTAGAACATGGCTTGTGTGTGTGTGTGTGTGTGTGTGTGTGTGAAGAGGTTATGCCAGATGTGTAAGTCGCTTTCCTCTGATAGTTTGTACGACGTGTCCTTCATCTAATTTATGTTGATGGTAATCCTCATGAGGGATAGGTATTTTGATTGTTGCAGCCCTACTGGTAAATGCAGCCTTGCCTTACTGGAACCCCAGCTTAGTGAGGGATCCCTCAGCCACCTCTCCCCGCCTACCTTACCCCCAAATCCGATGTCATAACACTGTTTGTTGATGCAACGATTATTCCTTTTACACTTTCTGCTGACGCAAATATTACTTCTTGAACACCTATTAAAGTTACATCTATTACCTGTGTGTAAAAAGCTTCCGTTCCTTGTGACACTGATTTTTATTATGCAGCTTTTCATTCATTTGTAGGATGAGCAAGTAATGGTCCATGGGCCAGGCAGGTTTTCGGTACCACGTAAGGTGAATAAACAACACTTACAATCCAGCCTCAGTATACCATCGCGTACACAAAAATGTATGATAGCCGTCCCAGGGTGATAGCTATAGCCAGGTAGGGGTCAACATTTAAAAATGCTCCAATCATATTGAAAAATATATCACATTATTTCTGATCAGAATGGAAAATGCAACATTTTGACCTTTGACCCCAATGATTGACATCACCTGGGTAATGCAGGAGTTCATCCACATACATCTGTCAAGTTTTGCGAAAATTGGAGTGAATCTCTAGATTTTGTCCTTTGACACCAGTGAGAAACGGGGGAA
This sequence comes from Chatrabus melanurus, assembly GCA_900302635.1. Lineage (NCBI taxonomy): Eukaryota > Metazoa > Chordata > Actinopteri > Batrachoidiformes > Batrachoididae > Chatrabus > Chatrabus melanurus. The sequence continues at coordinate 16,897 of OMMV01017987.1, forward strand.
CAGAAAGAAGCATTATTCAAATTATAGTAAGCTGCAACATGACTTACTGGAGCTTAACTTTGGATTCTTATTGATACCTCAGCAGGGCTAAGCGGTGGAAAGCTCAGATTCACATCATTGGGGGGGGATGTCACGTGGAGTATATGCCACTTTGTGTCCAGTAATGTGGATTTGCTGATGATTATTTGTAACGTTCACTGTTACTTTGCACACCATATACATGGCTCAACCTATCATATGTAACAAACAAATAGTCTGATATTCCATTGCGGTCATCACTCCACTTCAGGCTTTTGGCTTGACATTATGAGCACAAAGTGCTGTTTGTTTATATTAGTTGAATAGATTTTTTATTTTATTTTATCCAGATAGTGGATGTTTACTTCTTGGAACTAATTGTATTTGGAGGCAGCTGCATCCTTAATGCTACTTTATAGTAAAATTAATCAAATGGTTTATAATCTACAATATTGAGTTAATTGATTTTTATTTTGGCAATAAAAATACATAAAATACATAAATATTGCCGAGAATAGCACAAAAAAACATATACAACTCATTTCCATTGTGCGGAAAAAATGTAACAACCAGCAAAAAGGCATAACAAATGACTAATTTAAATGGCCAATAACATAAACAATAGATTACAAAATAATGATTACCAAAATAAGGTTAATAATACATGAAATTATTTTGATCATTGGCTAGAATTTGTGAAAATAATTCTTTAACCGCTTTCTTAATATTTGTCATAAAGTTGATTTAAAGGCAGAACGGGCCTGAAATGTCCAGTGAGGGGACTAATCCAGTTTTTAGGCAGGCACAGTGTAAAACTAAAGTGACACTGCACAGACCATATACATTATAATACAACAATAATAGTATTATTAATATATTAACATTATGTCTGTGGCACAGACACAATGCACCTCTGGAGCAGCAGGAATTAGTCACGTGGTTTTTGTTAGTGTCACGTGATGTCGCTTCACGTGACGCCGTCTTCCTGGAGTTGATGCGCTAACTAGCCCGAGCAACAAAATTTTTTTTTTAAATGGCAGCGTTCTTACAGTGGAGAAAATTCGTTTTCTTTGACAAAGACACGGTGAAGGATCCAGTGGATAATGGGAAAAACTTTGTTCTTCCAGGCGGCATATCGTTCTGTGACTCCGGCCGGGGTCACATCGTTCTCGGAGATATCCTTTTAATCAGCGCAGCTAGCTAGTGCTAAGCTAAGCTATTTGAAGCTAATCACTACCTCAAACAGTCAACTTTAACAGTTAATATTTTAACATGAACTGCAATTCGGGGAAATGTGTGTAACTTTTGTAGGCCACCGCATTCTGTGAATTGATATGTAATTTTAGCTTTTTCAGCTGAAGTGCATTGCCATATTTTTACTCATTGACCAAAAACAGAAAAAGCTGTTCTTTCTTTCAAGTGCAAAAGTCCTGTGATAAATGGTATATTTATGAAGCTGGTGTTTGTTGACACTTTATCAGAGATGTGTTGATTCTGCTCTCTGGTTGTTTTTGTGCTGCTTTGTGTTTCTCTGCTCTTCTGTATGGAAGACTATTGAAATAGACAAAATATTAGACACAGCGTATAAATACAATGTAATCCTTCCATAAAAGAAACTTACAAAGCAAAGAACATGCAAACAACTAAATATCAGTCCAAACAAAAACCTCATGTAGATCAGTCTTGTCTGACAGTTATTTGAAGCATTAAAATTAGGGCTGCAAGTAACGGTTATTTTCATAATCGATTAATGGAGAAAGCAATCAACCGCTTAATCGATTAGTTGGTAGGGCCATAAAATGTCAGAAAATGCTGAAAAATGTTGGTCAAGTGTTTTCCAGAGATCAAGATGGCTTGCAATGTCTTATTTTGTCCACAGCCCAAAGATGTTGAGTTAAAAAAAATAGTAAAATAAGCCAGAAAATATCCACATTTAAGAAGCTGAAGTCAAAGAATTTGGACATAAAAGACTCAAAATGATTAGTCGATTATCAAAATAGTTGTCGATTAATTTCATAGTTGATTAATAATCGATTATTGTCTGGCTATCACCAGACTAAGTTCAATCTATGAACTTAGTCTGGGGAGTCGGCGCTGTATTTCTCCTGGACAAGAGGCATGGCTCTGTACGCAATTGGATAGTCCTTTAACCAATCAGACCAACGATGCGGGTGACGTACTTTGCAGAGCGACGCGAAAACGTGTCAACAAACGTGTTATCGTCACCAGCGACCGGTTCCAAAAGCAGTAAAAGCATCTAGCGATTTTTGGAGAAATATCGTAGCACAATAGAATTTTACACAACAGTCTAACACAACTGCATTTCCAAACCAATAATGTGAGTA
>OMMV01017994.1:1798-14456 GCA_900302635.1 Chatrabus melanurus
CCCACCCACAAAAAAAAAAAAAAAAAAAAAAAAAAATTTAGTGCTGGATGCATTTTTTAAATCACTGGCATTTTTTCTCCCTATGCTCCACATCCTGCTCTGTCAAGCTATTGAGTTAAATTGTAAGACTTAGAAATGTTATTCTGGTCCTTTTGCTGAAATAAACTTTGAACCTTGTAACTTCAGGTGATCTGTCGTAGTCATGGCCCGTACCAAGCAGACTGCCCGTAAGTCCACTGGAGGCAAAGCTCCACGTAAGCAGCTGGCCACAAAGGCCGCTCGCAAGAGCGCCCCGTCCACCGGTGGGGTCAAGAAGCCCCATCGCTACAGGTGAGAGGAAGCAAGGGACATGCGGGAGGTTACACTTTTATGTCCCCTTTTAGTACGATTACACTCAACGAACACGGATTAATATTTGGGAAGTGTAGTAAATAAAGCAGGTGGGACAGATGAAGACGTCAAATATAGATTAAATAAAGGGTGCCAGGCTTTTGCTATGTTAAAACCAATTTGGAAATCCATAGTGCTCCCAGGAAACACCATAATCCAGATATTTAACATCATTACATTACCATAACAACATTACTGGTTGTTTTATTTCTGTGATTGACCGATGAATCATTTAGTGTAGAAAATGTCAGTAAAGGGGGAACAAAGGGCAGTTAAAATTTCCCAAAGTGCAGTCTTGTGTCCAACAACCCCAAAGATGTCTTTACTGGACTGTACAAATATTTGAAGGACTCTCGAAATTTGATTTAAAATGTGGAACAGGAAAACACCTGAATCAATTATCAAGTTACAAACCTAATTAAGAAATAAAATAAAATAAAATAAAATTTGTACTGGCTGGGACATGGCAACATCTGCTGCTGATCACTCAGTAAAAAAATTATGAAATACAACCAGATTTTCTTCTAAATTGCAAGAGACCAGCTAAAATAAGTTTAGTAGTTTCACCACCTTAAAGATTTGTACACATTAAATGTGCTGAACACTTTTGCACAGCACGGTACAATAATGTAAAGCATTAAATATTTGAGATGCTGGAGCTATTCACAATATGGAATTTTTTTCTATCATTGATAAATCGATGGATGAGTTTTTTGTTGTTGTTTTTGTTTTTTTGGGGGGGGGGGTTCAATTCCATGTGATTCAGCACCATTTATAAATTGGGTTCTGCAGCAGTCACTGTCACAATAGGTTATTGTACACTTGGCTTGCACTGGGGGAAAGCAACCCTTATCACTAAGAAGAATGGAGATGATCTAACCAGTGGTTTCACATCTGTAAGAGTGGAAAGAGGCTCAGACTGGAGGGATTTTTATTTTTTATTTTTTCTGTGCTCAAACATGCACTTCTGATAACAGTAAGAAGAGTATACAGGGTGAACGTGACAATAACCACCATGATTAAGAGTAATGGGCTTTTAAATCCTTCTAAAGGCAGGCCACTTCACGTTTTGTGGCTTTCCTCCTCAGGCCCGGCACCGTGGCTCTGCGTGAGATCCGTCGTTATCAGAAATCGACTGAGCTGCTGATCCGCAAGCTGCCCTTCCAGCGCCTGGTGAGAGAAATCGCCCAGGACTTCAAGACTGACCTGCGTTTCCAGAGCGCAGCCATCGGTGCTCTGCAGGTCAGTGTTACTCACTGCAGAAAATGAAGAATTGACACCGCAGTTCTCTTCACCTCGACGTTTTGGTTCCGTTCTCTGCAGGAGGCCAGCGAGGCCTATCTGGTGGGTCTGTTTGAGGACACCAACCTGTGCGCCATCCACGCCAAGCGTGTCACCATCATGCCCAAAGACATTCAGCTGGCACGCCGTATCCGTGGGGAGCGCGCTTAAAATATTTCCACTCCAATTTATTATATGCTGTCCTATCGTCACTTCTGCACTTGTTCCTTCCTCTATATTTAGTCAGTAGTTTGGTTTGAGGTTCTATATATCATATGATTGTGATAACCGTAAAATGTGTGATCATGTCCTCTTTGGTGCTACTAGTAGCAGGTTTTGCTTAGAAATATCTTCGTATATGTTTGAACTACAGATACACTCACTTATAATTAGCTAGCTCACAGGAAGCCCTTGTTATGTCCGCAAATAAGGTGTTCTGTGAGATATTAGTGTGTGTGATCTGAAACGAGCATAGGAAATAGCATAAAGTTGAGACATTGTCATCTTCAGACATGAATTGTTTTTGGTTTGTTTTTTTCGAAAATAGAATTTTGTTGTAAAAGTAGTTTTCTTTTTTCTTTTTTTTTTTCTTTCTTTATTTTACAATAGTAGTGGATTTCTACTGTTACTGTTAAATGTATCAAAATGCAGCAGATTGATTCTGGTTGTCAGTTAAATATGTCGTCATGCTATGATGGCACTGCATGGTTTGACAGACTACAAGCGGCGTATATGTAGCAGACCTATGTTGATCATATTTTAATTTTCAGCCATGCTATTATGTCCAGGTAATGTTAGGACTTTTTGTTTCTTTCTCAGGTTGATTTGATAACCGATGATTTTTTTTCTACTGTATTTTTGATTTGTCTTTGGTCATTTTTAAAAGCAAATATTTGTACTCTAGAATTCACTCGGGAACATTACAATAAACCATTTTCTTGTGGTTAAACTGTTGAGTCAATAAATGCTTGAGACAATATTCACATTGTAATTCATCGATTGTTAAAAAAAAAAACTTTTTTCTTTTATCTTGTTTGACCATGTGAGAGTCCCATTTTTGTTATCTTCCACCCGCCCAAACAGTATCAGTGGGGGATATAGTCGAGAGCTCTGTACGTCTGAACGTTTGCCAGTAAGCCTTCAAGGCCCTTGAGCCCTAACTAACTAAACCTCGCTCATGGGTAGTCCCAGTGGGGAGAATGATCGTCATAGCAACAGTGACCTGATTCTCGTGTTAATGATGTCACAGACTATATTACTTGAGCTAGGCACACAAAATTTTGACAACCTACAACAGACTCCAAGGCACCCGCAAGGTACCAGATGACCTTACTATTTAAGACAAGAAGGTCACCCAGTGCAGAATTTTACCACGAGCTCAGCAGGAGACTTGTTGGTTTACAGCTTCTTGTTAAACCAGTAGAGAATGCAACAGACTGTGTATAGTGTAAGCTATAAGTTGATTAAAAATTCAAATGCAGGAGAAATATGTAGTTTTAATGGCTTAACAGAGCTTTGAGCAGTAATGGTCAACCTCAGTTTTGGAATGCATAACTGATATTTTCCCCCTTATTTGTGAATAGAATATATTTGAGTACTGTATATATGTATGCAGTGCTGTGCAAAAGTTTTAGGCATATTAAATGTGTCAATTTTTCTTTTAAATAAAACTGTTAAATAGTTCATGTTTATGAATAAATATGTAAAATGTCTGATTACGTCTCACCTTTATTTAAAAAAAAAAAAAATTTTTTTTGGTAGAGCAGGTAGCTGAGTGGAAAAGGAGCTGGTTTGCCAATATGTAGACTAGGGTTCGAATCCCGCTCGTGCTGCCTGTCTGTGTCCTTAATTGGACAAGACGCTTAATCTACGTTGTCCCAGTCCACCCAGCTGTAAATGTGTACCAGCCTTGGCTGGGGAAGTAACCTGCGTCAGACTGGCATCCCAGCCAGGGAGTCTCGTAGACTCTCATCCGCTTCACGCTACAGAATCCGGAGATAAGCACCGGCACCAGTGGGCCTCAGCGCTTATATGGGACCTACTTCTTTAAGGTGATAAAATGACATTTGTCTGAGGGTGTCTTTTCAAATTTATAAAAAAAAAATCAGGCTGTCTTAAATCAATTTTTTTTTTAAATTTTATTATTGATTGATCATCAGCAACTGTCTTTGTGTTGTCTAATACTAGGCAGTACAGCCACAAGGAAATCAAATGTGTTTTTGCTTCTTTTTAAAATGAGGTTTGTAAATTAGTAATTGATTGCTTTAATGAAAAATTTATGTTGCACTTTTTTCTGGGGAGAATTTCACATGATTTTCTTTTGACGATGATGCCTGGGGGCGTTTGTTTAAATAAAATAAAAAAAATGGGTGCCTAAAACTATTGCACAGTACTGTGTAGGTTAATGACTTGGCAAAAACCTCAACAAGTACTCTGTAAAATAGTGTGAAACAGTCCATCCCCTCCAGTTTGTTGACTCGATAACGCAAACATACGATAGACTGAGTAAAATTAATTTTCATGCACCAGATCAATACAAAAAGCAAGTTTGTTTTACTTCTTTAATATATGTCATGTACCTGTCACCTGGACATGTCTGGACTTGTTGCAGGGAATAATCATCATAAAATGCAGGATGGAAATTAGGAGCAGGTTGAAGGTGGATGTGCAAGTCGGACAGTGACAATTTTTGTACTTTTATCTCTGTACACCACCACAATGGAGTTGAAATGAAGGGACGGGTCATTATGCTGAAGGTCCATTGGCTCGAAAATTAGGCCTAAGTCAATTCAATAGATTTTAGTGCAGCAGGCCCATAGAATAATACAAAAGGGTTCGGGTTATAACCATTTTAAACTATTTTTGGACCGGCGCAGAAGTTGAAACACAATTTGCCTTCAGAAAAAAGACTGCATTTCAGCGCCGTTCCATCTGCCGCGTTTCCACACGACAAATTTAGCGCCTTTGCCTCGCTTAAATATGCCAAGAAATGCTCTAAATAAAGTAGTCAAGCTGAAAGTCTACATTATTTCATTTCGGTGACTAGTCAATATTCTGAAGGCCCATTGGTTCGAAAATTGTTAAAAATGGTTACCTAATCTTTGTTTAAAATGGTTACAACCCAAACTCTTTTGTATCATTCTATGGGCCTGCAGCACTAAAATCTACTGAATTGACTTAGGCCTAATTTTGGACCAATGGACCCTCGGAATATTGACGAGTCACCGAAATGAAATAATGTAGGCTTTCAGCTTCAATTCAAGGGGTTGAACAAAAATATTGCCTTCAACACTGTGTTGAGAATTGTTCGTTTGTACAGTAATTTTGTACTGATTTTTTTTCAATAAAACTTTTTTAAAAAACCCGTGTTTTTATTTTCCTGTCCTTATTAGTGTTCACACAAATGCAGAAAAAAAAAAGTGGTGTAAAAGCACAACTACTAATAAAAGAACAAACCATTTAAATACGGGGTCGCTAAATGTGCAGAAACTATAGTTCGGATTTGAAATATGAAGAAAATGTAGTTTGGATTTGAAATGTGAAGAAAAGTGAGTTTTTGGAGTTGAAATCAAAGTTGTGTTGCATTGTGGGACAGATGATTGACGCGGCGGCCATTTTCCCGCTGGACGCCGCTTCCCATTGTGGAAACGAAGAAGAAAATAGAGACAAGCCAAACATTTCTCACCACTTCTGCTCACTTTTCCTCTAGGTAAGCCTCTTCAAATGTGTCCCAACGCTTACCGATCAACTTTGTGTTTTTACTACTTTATTTAGAGCATTTCTTTGGCATATTTAAGCGAGGGGAAAGCGCTAAATTCGTCGTGTAGAAAGAGAAACGCGGCAGAGGGAACGACGCTGAAATGCAGAGCCTTTTTTTTCTGAAGGCAAATTCTGTTTCAAATTCTGCGCCGGTTCAGCTCGGTTCTACGCAGCTCCCAGGGACCGCTCAGCCCTCCAATGCCTATCTAGCAGTTCCTTGAAATATATTCTTTGTTGTTTTTTAGTTTTCCGGGGCCGGGGCTCATTGGTTGTTCGTAAAATTGTAGTTGTTTGTGCGCTGGTGCTTTGCTCTTCTGCCCTGAGTCTTTATCCCGTTTGCGCATCAAACCGCCGCCATCATCAGAGCGGAGTGGGCGGACCTAGCAACAGTGGAAGGCAGCTGCGGGACCCCGCCCCCTTTCACAACTCCGCTGTGCCGATTGGCTCATGTGACGAAGGTTCGTCAACGCGTTTCTCTTTCAGCCAATAGTATGGTCGATCAGGTTTGATTGATGTTTGTCCGGCTGAGAGCGATAGCGATTGAACGTGTTTACAAAAGTTCAAGTTGTATGTTTCAGTTCGCCTGTGACGTGCAGATATTGAAAAAGTTGTATTATGTGGCTCACAAAAAATGTGCGATATGCCTTTGTCTTATAAAATCGGAATATTTTAAATTGCTGAGTGCAGATGTACGAGCAACTTATTTTGCTGCAAATGTTAAGAGTTAATGTAAATACACAATCTGTGCATCATAAACAGAATCAGCACAGATTACATTAGAGATCCGGAATAGACGAACAGTAAAAAAAAAAAAAAAAAATTCATAAAAATGGACTCAGCAAACTAAAATAGTGTTAACACAAACTCAGTGCATATTTGACAGTGAACCGGTTGCGAATTTTTTCGCTATTTAGCCGGTAATTCCATTTGACATGCACAGTTTGCATTTTTAGGACCCGGAACTTCCGTTTGACCGCATTTTTAGGACTTGGAGAAAATAAACGAAGAGACGAGAGCATGTGAGCAGACATCTACATGATCTACCGTGCCGCTTGCAATCGGAGAGGGATCTTTCACTCTTTCGTCCATTGAGGACGCTATTAAAGCATTAGAAAAAAAAGCAGTGTATCTCGAGATACAAGGGTTGCGTTTATTCCATTTTGTTTGAGACTTTTCGCTTGCACATCACTGTGTAATATGCTTGGAAACGTGATCCTTTATTAAGCTGATATGATGTAAATAAATGCTTACGTTTTCTGCCGGTTCAATAACCCTTTGTCGCGGAAGGCCGGTTTGTCTTCTGGCCCAGATAACATTTTGTGCAGGAATGCCCTGCTGGCAGAGAATGTGCAAAAATCACCACGTCCGAAAATGATGAACTACATATGTCAAACGGAAGTTCCGGCAAAATAGTGCTAATTATATGAAATCGGTTCACGGTCAAATATCTAGTGTGTAACACAAAATGTAAATAGAATAATCCAGAATGTAGGTTTTTACTCAAGCACTGTAAACATTGGACATAAACTATTTGAAATGGGCAAAGATTTGCATAAAGTAATACATTTTGTAAACGCTTACTGTTGATGGTATATATATATATATATATATATAATGAAAGGAGTATTTATGTTGTCCCTGTTAATGTATCAAACTATCTGTATGTTTACAACTGAGAAATTAATAATTTATTAAATGCCAGACAGCATTACTGTCCAGCATAGTGTTCCAAAGTGCATGGCGAAGTGACATTGTCGTAATCTTGCTTTATTTACCCAACAGTCTAAAACCTAAAGATATTCACTTTACACAGAAACAAAGTAGGGAACTGCATCAAGTCTTCAGAACGATTAAAAGTCAGTCTTTTTCTTTGATAAAAGACTTAATCAATTATCAAAATAGCTGTCAATTATTTTCTTGTTGTAAACAGATCGATTAATCAACTCATCATTCGATCACAGTCAAAATTATAGTACTGCAATGTTTCTGTTGGTCATTAACTGACAAGCGAATCTTAATCAAAGACAAATTTACAAATTTTTACATGTGCCAGTTTCTAAATTGTGAGCATTTGATGCTTTTATGTCAATGTGACTTGTCTATCTCTGGGGGTTTTGGAAGGTTATTTGGACATTTGAACATCTTGGAAGGTCCTGGAATGTTATGGGGGACCTTTTTTCCCCACAATCATCTGCCATAACCTAAATTGGTGCTTCTCCATTCTGGCCCCAGAGGAACAGGTTCAGCATATTATTAATCTCTTTTTTTATGTCTGTTCTGAACCCACCGTTAATTATGTGCATTGTGTGTCTTCAGCCATTCAAGAGGTGACCGACACCAACAGATGTTGGTAGTACAGGCAAATATACAGTGTGGACCTCTAGGATCAGGATTGACACGAAGCACTGGGCTAAATAATTAATCATAAAGTATGTTTCTGAATCAAATGCCCCTGGCCTGGTAGCGATATTGACAATGTTGTTGTCAGTGCTGTAGCTCACACAGGTTCCCATTGTAACTAATGCTGCTTCAAACATTTAACTATGTATCATAAAAAAACACACACATAAGACTGGCGTCCCATTCAGGGGGAGTCGTAGACCCTCATCTGTTCCACACTGTAGAATCCGGGGATAAGCACCGGCACCAATGGGCCACAGAGCCTATATTGGACTTCTTCTTCACAGTTGTGATTGGACCAGTATGTGTCTCCTGTGTCTTCTTTCTTCTGTATTTTTTAGGCTGATTATAGAAGATTGGAAATAATCATAGAAGAATGGAAGTGTTTCCATTGTCTACTTGCAAACTAGTGTTGTTATCAAAGTATGTGCTGTTTTTGCTTGAAGTTGTATTTGCACAATTATTTTTAGACTAAAACCTAAATATTTTTGAGAGCAAGTGGGGTAGAAAGAGTACCAGTGAACAGTAAAAGACATAAAGTCAAAAATGGCCATTCCTTGGTTGTGCACATTAGTCAAATGCAAAGCCACTGATTAATTTTTGTTCTTCCATCTTCAGGTGATCTGTAGTAGTCATGGCCCGTACCAAGCAGACTGCCCGTAAATCTACTGGAGGCAAAGCTCCACGTAAGCAGCTGGCCACAAAGGCCGCCCGTAAGAGTGCCCCCTCTACTGGTGGGGTCAAGAAGCCCCATCGCTACAGGTGAGAGCAACAAAAAAACTGTAAGTCAACCCTTTTCTCTCCATCACTGGCCAGACAGACATATATATGTGTGTGTGTGTGTGTGTGTGTGTGTGTGTGCGCGCACACACACACACAAGCGTGACTTTTACTTTCCTTTACGTGTGAAATGAAAAAAATAATAATAGTGTTTCCAGGATATAAGGAGGTGCAGAACAATATTAAATCTATAAGTGTTAACTGTGTATCCTGTTTTTTTTTTTTTTGTATTGTGAAGGCCAGGTACTGTAGCTCTGCGTGAGATCCGTCGTTATCAGAAATCGACTGAGCTGCTGATCCGCAAGCTGCCCTTCCAGCGCCTGGTGAGAGAAATCGCCCAGGACTTCAAGACTGACCTGCGTTTCCAGAGCGCAGCCATCGGTGCTCTGCAGGTCAGTGTTCCCATCAGACTCACAGTCTGTAAACAGGCATGAAGGCTGCACGGCTTAAACATTAGTGAGGAAAATAAGAGCTAAGGAGACAATTTATTGAGCATCTGATGGAAAAATCGTTATGGTAACACAGTCCATTTAAATATGACATAGATGGTATTATTCACATTTGGTGATAGGTGGCAGAACAATTGAATCATGAACACAAAATAATAACTTTCACTGTGACTTGAAGTTGCCAAAGCCAGAGGCTGTCAGTCATGTAGTTAATCATTTCAGCTCTCCTCACAACTGTTCCTCTTGCGTGCAGGAGGCCAGCGAGGCCTACCTGGTGGGTCTGTTTGAGGACACCAACCTGTGCGCCATCCACGCCAAACGTGTCACCATCATGCCCAAAGACATTCAGCTGGCACGCCGTATCCGTGGGGAGCGCGCTTAAACACTCGTCCTCTTGGTCTTTTTCCTTTTCACCTCTTCCTGCCCTTCTTTTACCAGTCTGTCTCTCCGTCCTGCTGCTCCTCCCCTGCTCCCTCCTTCTTTCCCTGCGATAGTAGTGTGTAGAGGAAAACTGATTATATTATGAATAAAGTGCATAGTCGTGTTTTTCTTAGTGCTCTCGGCAGCAGACTTATAGGGTACTTTCTCTCTGTGCATGTACCGACTTGGTGATGTGAGCTCCTCATGTACACACATTTCCTTATTTTCACCGGTTCTTCTCTGCCTCTGGAGTATCAGGCAGTGGAAGATTTGTGTGATTGAAGGAGAAAAATGCAGAGTAGACCGGTGCAAATTTAGGAGGGGGCAGACAGGAGGAGATGCTGGGTGTTGGTCTGCTGGGGGGACTCTGGTCTCTTTGCAGCAGGGTGCTACACAAACTCACCTGCTCTTCTTCTGCAGCCTCCACGCCACACGTGGTCGGGGCTGAGTTTTCTGCTCCTTTATGTGTCTGCATGAGTGCAGGTCTCTGATCACCACAGCAAACTGTATAAAAATTCATCAGCATCTTTGGAGAAGTTGATTTCAGATTACCATATTGATCATTGCATTGTTAACTTTTTTTCAAATAATGCTCATGCATGGAATTATTTTTCACTGCTAACTGTTTGTGCATAATATGGAGTTTGGGGGGATAAATCGGATTAAAACGGAACAAAAATGGATTAAAATGTTTTTTGTTTTTTAACTTATGGGTGAAGCTGTTGATTGATTTTTGGCACCAAAGTTTGATCCTCTTGTTGATTGATCCTTTTCTAACAAAGAGTTTAACCAAACCTGTGTTTTTGTGATGCTTAAATTGGTTTCAGCTGACATTTTAATTTTTAACCCAAAGCTTCAAATTCAAGTATGTCGAGATCATTTTTACAGAAGTGGCTCCTAATTTTTTTATGATAAAGACTCGATGAGATTTGTAATGTTCTCACCAACCAAAAGCTCTCAAAGTATGAAAATGTTTTTTAAACAAAGGAACTGATCAAATGTGAAAACGGTGTTGCATGACAATGTTTTCTGTCCCCCCTTTGCTTCTGTTCTTTATCCAGATCAGTTGATCATCTGTATACTGTTTCTCAGGTTGACTCGTCACCCTTTTAACTTAATTTTTTTTTTCTGAATTTGAATTTCTTTTTGTTTATTTTTTTTAATGTTGAAGATGTTTCAATTAAACAATGTTTGTAATTTCCAGATTTGTCATATAAGGTGGTAATAAATGGATGTTACACACACTGTTCATTGATTAATACGTCCAGATGAGACTAAAGGTGCAACATGGTGACCGTTTTGATTTTACACGACAGACGCGTACATAACAAATGTAACAAAAAGGTTCATTAAAATTGAAGTTATATATATTATGGGAGCATTGGACACACACACAGTATTGTGAAAGGAGCAACCATTTAGATTAAGTGTTAATTTACTGCAATTGCGCATCAAAAACTTCCAAACTCAACAATGTGGTTTTGTCATACAGATGAGCCACTAGATGGCAGTAAACAACAATTTGTTGGCAACAAATGCCAAACGGGGCCTCTTGCTGAAAAAAAGTGCATTAGATTGATTTCTAGATTTAAATCATTATAATTAAATACACATTTCTGTTCATGCTGTTTAGCTGTATGGAGATATGTAGTTATTTCTCTGCCTTTATCTGTAGCTTCCCCACTTTCTTAGATGTACAGATAACCAGCCCAGGTCAGAATTATTGGCAGCCTGTATTTTAAGTGCAGAATTTAATACAATGTTCAGAAAATTAAAAATAAACCAATTTTGTATAATTAGAAAATTTTAATAAAATGTCCAAAAATTATATATAGTTTTATATAGTGAAAAAAACAATACAGAAACTGTAAGCATGACAGTTAATGGCAGCTTTTGATGAGTTTTCATCAAATTAATCACTTTCACAGCCAGATTTCTTTAAAGAAGTCAGAGGATGGATACATGAACATTTCCAAGTCACTAAAATATGTCTTGGACTTAACATCAGTCATTGAGAAATACAAACGGTATGATCTCTGCTTTTTGTCGATGATGTGGTTCTGTTGGCCTCATCAGACACTGACCTCCGATGTGCACTGGGCAGGTTTGAGGCTGAGTGTGAAGTGGCTGGGATGAGGATCAGCACCTCCAAATCTGAGAACATGATCCTCTGTCGGAAAAGGGTGGATTGTCCCCTCTGGGTCGGGAGAGTTACTGCCCCAAGTGGAGGAATTCAAGTATCTTGGGGTCTTGTTCATGAGCAGGGTTAAGATGGAGCATGAGATCGACAGAGGGATCGGTGCTGTGTCCGAGGTCCTGTGGATGCTGCACCGGACCGTCGTGGTGAAGAAAGAGCTGAGCCAGAAGGTGAGGCTCTCATTTTACCAGCCGATTTATGCTCCTATCCTCACCTATGGTTAATGACGTAAAGAACAAGGTCACAGATACAAGCGGCAGAAAAGAGGTTCCTCCGTAGGGAAACTCAGGCTTACCTTCAGGGACAGAGTGAGAAGTTCGAATACCCGGGAGGGACTCGGAGTAGACCCGCTGCTCCTTCACATCAAAAGGAGCCAGCTGAGGTGGTTCGGTCATCTGATGAAGATGCCCCCTGGTCGTCTCCCAAGAGGTCTTCCAGGCATGTCCAACTTGGAAGGAGGCTCCAGGGAAGACCCAGGACATGCTGACGGGATTATATCTCCCAGCTGGCTTGGGAACGCCTAGGGACCCCCAGGGAAGATTTAGAGGGCCTGGCCATGGATCGGGAAGTGTGGGCTGAGCTGCTTAATCTGCTGCCACCGCAACCCGACCAGGGATAAGCGGCAGAAAATGAATGAAGAGTAAATGTGTCTGAAGTAGGCAGTTCTCAAAAACTGAGTGATTGTGCAAGGACACTAGTGAAGAAAGACACCCATGACATCTCTATAGGAGTTACAGGCTTCTGTGGATGTGATTGGAGGGACTGTTCACTGTGCAAATTTTGTCTATCAGCAGTTATACACCTTTATGGCGGAATAGAACAGAGAATGATTTTTTTTTAAAAAGACGTGATATTTCAGCTGCAATATGCCAGAAGACACATGGGAGAATCGCGGCTAGATTTGTATTTTCTTGAATGAAAATTCTGGCTGTGTTAAACTTACAGAAACATATACCTGTGCACAGCCTTGATTTGGCATTGA
>OMMV01018086.1:1870-17363 GCA_900302635.1 Chatrabus melanurus
CCTATATACACACACACACACACACACACACACACACACATATGGGAAAAGTGCTGTGCTCTCTCTCCGTCTGTCTCGCACACACATTCGTGGGGGAGAAAAATGAACAAGGAGTAGTTCTTGTGTGGAAGTTGTTGATTATTTTGACGTTTATTAACAGCTACAAACAAGACCGTAAGATACACTAATATCCCATATGTGGACAGATGGGGGGGGGGAATGGGGGTTAAAAGTAATATTTATAGATTGATACAAACACAGCTAAAACCTTTTGTTATTTTTATAAGGTTTTATTACATGTTTGTAAATGTTTAACAAAGGCAGATTGTACATGTAGTATTTGTAGCTATAAAAACATACAAATTGAAGAGTATATCATTGTCTATTAAACTTTCTGTACTAAGGGTATGAGTAAAAAGCAGTAACAATTGAAGTATAAAGTTGAGTCTTATATGACACCTCGTGGTGCTGTTATGAGTATTATATTATATCAATATCATCGATGTCAGTTTTGAATTAAATGAAAAGGAAAAATTAAGTCATCATTATACAATGTCAAGATTAGGCATTCAAGATTATTGACAAGAAAGCATTGGTTTAAGTAGTATTAGGAAACAGAACAAAATACTCAGGATTTCTGTTGAAAGACTTCCGAGATTCAACTCAATTTGACACAAAGTAATTCTCAACTAATAAAAACTAACTGTGCTCATATTCCAAAAGGGGGGGAAAAATATAAAGATGTGTGCGTTTCAAAATATATACATCAGCGTTTATAGCTTCAGCATTAGATATGTCTTACTCGGGTAATGATATAAACTGCAAGGAAAAGAAAGCTTCGACATCACACATCATTTTGGTGATGTGTATTTTTCTTAAAATTATCCTTAATAGGTTTCTGAAATTGAATTGTGTGCAAATATAATTGTTCTCTGTGGTTATGTGAGAACTTAGAAACACTAAGAAAAAAAATACATTTAAAAACAAACAAAAAAAAACAAAAACTTGTGCACAGAAATGCAAGAAACAACTTTAATGGACATGTAAACAGTCAAATATCTGACTGACTTTTTTTCAGGACTGATAATCAAATTATTCACGATTACCGTAATGTTCATAAACTTTCAGGAACAAAATTCGAAAGAAAAAGGCCCATTTATATGTTCTACAAGCCTGTGTCAGTGAAACCTTCAAATTTAGTAATTTTCTTTGAGCTGCAAAAACCAAAGATATTTAATTTAGACTGACAGTAAACAGAAAGATAAAATGCTGATATACGAGATGCTAGAACTAGTCAACGATCGGTATTTTTCCTTCAAGAGGACTTATAATCTTTCATTATTTATCAAAACAGGTGCAAATTATTTTTCTGTCAATCAATCGCTGAATAATTTCAGCTGTGCGTTTTACAAAGTGATTCTTAAATGTTTGTGTAGTACTTGCTTTAAGTCATCTTACAAGGAGGCATGATTTGTGTGTTACAAAGTTTATCAAGGTGCTGTATCCAGTCGGTAAATTAAATAATTACTCAAAAACAAACTGGCAGCTTTTCAGACACAATGTGGGATATCAAAGGGGTTTACTGCCTAATTTTTTTTTATTATTTTTTTTCACCCCCCCCCCACTGAGGTTATCTGCTGAAGTTGTTTGAGGATCAGCGCAGAAGAAGTGTGAAGGACTATGTAAAAAGCTTCCTCGCAGTGTTTGCCTCATTGTACTGGCCTCACATACTCTGCTCTCCCCTCAGAGTTGTCATGCCTACCCAGCTCCCTTATCTCAAAGGAACATCACAGTTTCTTACAACAAAGGGGGGGGGGGACTTTTTCAAAGTAGACTAGAAATGTCCCTCAGCCTTCCCGGCATCACCCGTCAACAACAAATAACCAAAAATATATGTATATATGGGTTGGTATCACCTTTAAAACAACTTTGAGGCTCATTAAGAGAATCCACCATCCTCTGCCGACCATTCTTTAACAATGAAAAAGGTGCAAAAACAACGCCATATCTGCAATAAGCCACTTGTTAAGCAGCACCTCTTTGACAGAGACTACTGCACGTGAAAGTCTTCATCTTTCTACATAAACATCTTTACTCCACTTTGGTGCGTCATTCAACAAATCTGAAGTTCAAGTTTGCGGTCAGAATGGAAAGGTATGAATGAAATTTAAAAAAAAAAAAGTACATACTTATGTCCAGGCGAAAAATTGTACACACTTGTTGAGTGCAAAAATAGGCTGTACTTAGCACACACAAAAAAGTGTGCATGCTTTTTTTTAAGCACAAAAAAGTACAAAAGTTTTAAAAAAGTATATATACTTTTCAAGTCCAAAAAGTGCATACGTCTTAAGCATGAAAATGTATACATACTCTTTTTTCAATTTTTTTTTACATACAACAAAGTATGTACTTTAAGTACAAAAAGTGCATACTTCTTAAGCATGACAAAGTATACACACTTTTTACATACAAAAAGTATACTTTAAGTCCAAAAAGTACATAATTTTTAAGTACAAAAAAGTTTAAAAGTATGTATACTTTAAGTACAAAAAGTGCATACTTCTTAAGCATGAAAAAGTATACATACTTTTTAACATACCAAAAAGTATATACTTTAAGTACAAAAAGTGCATACTTCTTAAGCATGAAAAAGTATACATACTTTTTAACATACCAAAAAGTATATACTTTAAGTACAAAAAGTGGATAATTCTGTAGTACAAAAAAGTACAAAAAGTAGATATACTTTAAAGACAAAAAATACACTTTTTAAATACAAAAAGTGCGCAAATAGTATATCCTTTAGCACAAAAAGTGTACACACTTTTTAAGTACACATAAAGGGTATACTTATAAGTACAAAAAAGTACACAAAAGAAATAAGAAAATAAGGACAAAAAGTATACAGTCAATAAACACAAAAAAGTGCTTACTCTTTAGGCAGAAAAAAGTACATCTTAAGAAACAAAAAAAAAGTAGATATTTCGGAAGAACGCAGTCCACACTTGTTAGCACAATAAGTGCTAACTTTTAAATAGTGCACACTTTGCAGTCGAACTCGTCTGTAAACATGCCGCTATCACAAATCAATGCCGACGACAACAACAACAACAACAAAAAAATCTCCCCCCCATCAAATTTCATTTAAAAACCAACACACAAACCTAGTTGAAGTCACTCGGCGTCCCCTTGCTGTTGTCTTAAAGCAGCAGCCGTTGGCCCACTTTGTATTTGTGTTGCGTTTGGGTGTCCTAACCTAAATGTGAAGTTGCCATGTGAATTCAAAGCTGCTCTTTTTTTTTTCCTCCCTCTCTCATTCAGCACAGATCCCCCTCTTTTCCTCGGGCCGTTACATAAGACGCAAAGCGACTGCTGCCCGTCGTAAAAACCCCACTAGCGGCTAACAGAGAGAGAGGTTTTGATTCTGAAACGAGCCGCTGATAGCTCTCTTTTTTTCCCCCCCTCTCTCTCCTCTCTCTCTCTCTCTCTCTCTCCTCCGAAAAGCATGCACTTCCACCGGCGCCGTTTAACCGCAGCACTGCGCCGATTGAAGCCGTCGTATGTGTGTGTGTGTGTGTGTGTGTTTCTTTTTGGTGGCGCTTACCTGTTGATCAAAATAAGCATTAGCCTCTCTCTCTCTCTCTCTCTCTCTCTCTCACTGTGTGTTAAGATGGTGGCTGGCTGCTTCGTCTCTTTGTGGGCTTTTTGTTTGTTGATGATGTCGGACGGGGTGACTGTGTCTCTTTTTCTTTTTTTTTTTCTTTGGTCTGAGAGGGAAAGACGGCAGCACGGGCTAAAACACCGACTGATTAGTGAGTGTTCACGGCTGTGGTAAAATCCCGATGTTCCTGAATGATACACTCAGTCGCCCGGAGCCGGGATTTGCTGGCCACAAGCGAAGGCAACGCGCGAGCTGCTCGTTATCTGTAAATGAGAGTTGAGAGTGGTGTTATCGCTTTGCCGTGCGTGTGTGACAGGACCTCTCTGTAGGCTCGGAGCATTACGTCAGAGGAGGAAGACACAGCAGCTCTATTAATATCAAGAAGCCACCCGAAGACTGGCTCTTAAAGAGACACACACAGACACACACACACTGTGGCATCTACTCCTCTCACATCGACAGTACTAACACAGTTAGTACACTAAAAGTCAAGACCAACAACGCACCGGATTATGTGCTTTTCTTAGTGCATGCTTGAGAAGAGGTGTCAAACTGGAGGACTGCGGGCCACATGTGGCCCTCAACATTAAGGATGCATTCACATGTCATACCAGCAGTGTTTCCAAAAAAAAAAAATCTCACCAGAAGTCGCTATTAGCGCTCTGAAATGTCGCTAAAAGTCACTAGATTACATTATGACATAATAATAATAAAGTAAGTTCTTTCAGCTTCTCCCAATTTCAACTTGGGGTCACCAGTTTTTTTTGTTTTTTTTTAACGCCGGATGCCCTTCCTGACGCAACTCCACCTTACAATGGAGAGTGGGCAGGGGCGGCCTCGAACCGGGAACCTTCTGCTCTGAAAGCGATCGCACTTTAAGCCCGTATCTCACGGAGCGGCGAACGCTGGCGAACGTTACGATTTTTTGGGTTCCGTCAGTGTTTGTAAAAAGGTTGCAAAACACTTCTCAGACGTTTTTTTTAGGGTCGCAAACCGTTTTTGTTGCCGCGCAGAAATTTTGAACATGTCCAAAATTTCTTTGCGAACGTATTTTTATTTATTTATTTTTTTTATTAATTTTTTTTTGCAAACAGTTGTAAGCATTTGCAAACGGTTGTAAAACGTGTCGCTGAAATGGTGTTTGAGATTGACATAATCACGTTTATTTGCATATGGCGGGAAACTGAAGGCATCCTGTTCTCTTGGAGAATGGATTATTTTGTTTGCTTGTTGGCTGTCTTTATTTTTTTGTTTGTTTGTGTTTTTGGTGGAGAAGACGGATGGGGACTATATAGCTGTAATTTTGTTGGGGTTTTTTTTTTTTTTTTTGGCTATTTTTGTAATTTTATTATATATGGGTCATTCCATGAAAAAAGAGAGCCAGAGGATATGGCGTCTCTGTTACGTTCGGCTAGTAGTATGTCTGAAATTGCACCTTTCAGCGCCACTTGAACAGAGTTATCAACTTATTATTGATTATTATTTACACATCCAGACTCACCGTGATGTAAATACCACCAGTTGCAGGCGGCAAAGGGGTGCATTCTTGGAGGTTGAGTCTTGGGGGTTCGTGACAAAGGTAACTGAGACGCAAGCGACTGCCAAGTGCCAAATGTGTTTCGGATCGCTTTTGTAACTGATGGGGAATTGGTAAATTGCTGACTTATTTTAAGCATAGTTTTACAACTTAAACAAGTTAAGAGTTCTGTTGTTTTTTTTTAATAAAGATTTTGCATTATTTTCATGTCTCATATGAGTTCTTGCCTTTCTACTTGTATCAAGTTATATCTCATAGGAATACCAACACAGGCGTATAAGTGTTTATCAGAAATACTTGTTTTCAGAAATGAACCTTCATGCCACACTTTGGCTCTCCTTTTCATGGAATGACTCATATATATGTACATATATTAGATTATACGGTCGTTGTATTTTACGATTGTTGGCCTCATTGTGGCACAGTACTGAGTGTAAAATGCCGAAATGTTGGTACGCGTAGGATAGATACCTAAAATGATCAGTTTATGTAAGTTTTCCGATGTTCCTACTTTCCTGTTAATACGCTGGGAGTCTGCATGAGTATAAGCCACGGACACGATGACGATAGGCATAGGTTTGTGTCATGTCTGTCAGCCCTAAACTGAGCTTGTGTTAGATCTATAGAACATCTACTATTGACAACACTGTATACTGGTTGTTATCGCAGAAAGACCGTCGTCTGCAGCAGCAGGCGGTAGATGATGTCATGTGACGTGGTCATTTTTCTGTTAAAGGGGAATTTTACATTTTTCTGGGATTTGACAACCTTGGCTCTATTTGTAGATGTTTTGTGGGTCATCTTTTCACTTAGTAGTGAAACAAAATTAATTGACGCATTATTGATTCAGACGCAAACCCCAATGAGTCATTGCAAGTTGATTGCCGATGAGGGACTGTTGTCTTACAGAATGAGCCCCTCATCGGCAGTCGACTTGTAATCACTCAGTGGAGAGCAGTGCCGGGGGAGAACAGCTAGGCTAAGGTAAGCAGCTAGCTGTATAATCGGTCATTTTAAACAGTTTCTTTACATTTAGTGTGGTAAACATGCAAACAATTACCTCCGTGCTACCGGACACTTCGAATGACATTTTCGCCTAGATTACGCTCAAAACTGCTGAAAATAGAGCCTAGGTTGTAAAATTCCAGAGTTCTAATTTAACAACTCAGGCAATAATTTGCTGAATTAAAAGTGTTAGTATTTTGCACAACATTATATTAAAACAAGAAGCTCTAGCTCTGATGGTTGCTTTTGTGAGGTTATAGCTTAATTCCTTTCTGTAATATCACACAAATTATTCACTTTTACTTAATTAGTGTAGACTGTCATTGTTAACAAAAATGTTGCATGAACCATTTAGGAAATACAGCCATTTTTATACATAGTCCCTCCCTTTTCAGAGACCATAAGTAATTGGACAAGCTAAATATAAGGATGATTGTTAATAAAAATCATCAGTTCTACATATTTTTTTTAACAAGTCAAGGGATGGACACGAACATTTCCAAGTCATTGAATATGTCTTGGAATTCATTTGCATCAATAATTAAGAAATACAAACACTATGGTACTGTATGAGAACTCTGTCTGGTGTAGGCAGTTCATGAAAACTGAGTGACTGTGCAAGAAGGAGACATGTGAGGGAAGCCACCAAGGTGTGCAGTGCGTCACTCTCAATTTGTGAGAATAAGCTTTGCGATTTGATTTGGAACTTGGGGTGCAAAGGCACTCACAATTTCTTGCTGTGACTCACATCAACCCCTACATCACCTTCCAAAACATGAAAGTCAAACTGACTTGAGACTCAGGACTTGCACTGCAAGTCTCTCTCCAGTTTTGATACTGCAAATTCCAAGTCATCTCCCAATACATAGCAGTCAAGCTGGCATTGGACTTGCACTGGAAGATCCTCTCAGGTTTTAATGCTGCAAGTCACAAATGAAGTCACAAGTCCTTTTCCAATACAAGACAGTCAAATCAATGTGGGACTTGCGGTCCAGGTCCCTCTGAAGTTTTGATGGCGTATGTGCCAAGTCAAGCTCCAAGTCATCTGCTTTTACAAGAACTCAAGCAGACTTGACACTTGAGTTGGGACTTGCAATGCAAGTCACTCAAGTTTGGACAGTGCAAGTCCCAAGTGAAGTCCCACACATGAAAGCCAAGCGACGCAAGATTTGACTTGACACAGTGTGTTTCATAGTCAGCTGACTTATAGGCATTAAAATTCTACATATTTGCTGTAGAAGAGAGTGAGAGAAAATTAACAAAAATGTTGGAAAATGCACTATTTCACAATATTAACATAAAATGGAAAAATATCCTGGATCCACACTTGGATCCAAATCCAAACTAAAATTCAATGGGTTCTTTCTTGAGGAGCAGCTAGCCCAGTGAGATAAAGACTTGGGCTACCAATATGTAGACCTGGGTTTGATTCCTGGTCAGGCTACCCGTCTGTGTCTTTGGACAAGACACTTCATCTTCACAGTCCCAGAGTACCCAGTTGTAAATGGGTACCACCCAAGGCTAGTACTTGGGGACCAGCCCAAGGAACCTGTAACCAAGTAACCTGCGTCAGACTGGCATCCTGTCCAGAATCCAGGGAAAAGCGCCAGCACCAGTGAGCCTCGGGACATATATACGGCTTACTTCTCTCTCCCTCTTCTTCTGTCTTTCTTGATCCATAAATATTTCAGTAATCCTGGTGACAAACAAGCAAACAGACAAAGTGTGTAGATATAGATGTAAATGAGTGGCCGTTAATTTGTATGTAAATGTATGGTAATTAGGGTGGCGTCATAATGCAGGGGAAACTTTGTGTACAAGTTGCTGTTGGATCAATAAGGACAAATATTTGATAAACTGCTGTTGATTCTAGTCACTGAACAGTAGTTACATACATATGTCATATACACCAGTTTTATAAAGGCACTAAAATATGTTTTTTTTAAAATATGGCTCACTGATGCTTAAATGTGAGAAGTAGTGTGTGATTAGTATTCAGAACAGCAATTAAACAAAGTGTGTGGAGAAAAATAGAACTTCTCTAATAAAAAAGGCGTGTGAACAACTTGGATTCTGCTGTATGAAAAACTAATGATGTTCTCTGCAGGATTAGATCAATGCAGGTTTCATCCTCATTGCCAAGCTTTGGATCGAGCTGATGTTAATCAGGGCATAGAAGGAGGACAATGAATGAATGTGTAAATACATAACAGCAAACCATAGTCCTGCAATCAGCAATATGCATAATCCAAGCGTGAACAAGAGCTTTTGAGTTAGCGCGTGCAATGTGGAAACTGGAAAACAGTCCGTGCAAAAAACACACACAACATAGCAAACAAGCTTCACGTGACAATCTCTGTGTAACACGGTGCATTCAGCAAAGTCTGACAAACAAATACAGTGTGCAAGAAAAAGGATCAAGTGTAGACCACACACCTGGCTGCCGCATATATCGCACAATCTTACATAACCTCCTCAAAGTGTGATGGCCTGTCAACAGGAAGCTGACATGAAGGGCCCTATCTCCCACGTTCATTGGTTGGAGCAACCAACCAATGAACGTCACGCTGCCTTCAATCAGATTGACAGTCACTGTGTTGCTTCCCTCAGCATTTGCAAAAAAATAGACTTCTTGTCTACTTTGGCCCCGCCTATCCAGCGGCATAGTGACTACTTGTCTCCTGTCACTGTAAAGTGCCCACTCTGATTAAAAATGAATGGCAGCTGGTCACTTTTCCTCTGTCTCTTGTAGCTAATGTGACCAAGGTGTGATGGGGGGTCCCACCCATGCTTGACAGCATTGAAAACCGTGCCGTCAGAACGCCCTTTGCTGAACGAACTACATAATGACACCATTTCCAACAGCCAAAGCATTTTTCTGCATTGTTTATTCGGTCAAATAAAAGTTTTCATATCGGCAAAAATAATGCCAATACCGATGCATTTGGGAAAGGCTCATATCGGCCGTTATAATCGGCCAATCGATATATTGGTCAAGCTCTAATTTTTATGGTGGTTTTCGTCCATCCTGGGTTGGCAGGCAAGGATGGCCACAGTGTCCAGGTGCAGTGGCATGGGGGCGTGGTCTGTCTGCACCCGCTGGTATGTGGAGTGGATTGGGTGGTCGGAGGAGGAGGTAGATGAGGTGTTGTGGGAATCAGGCGCTTAAATTTCCTCACATCGGGTGGCTGTGGTGGATGACTGCTGCTCCAGCTCTTGCGGGTTTTTTTTTAATTTTTTTTTTTTTGTGAGCAGAATTCTTTCCGAGCCAGAAAACATCTCACTCCTAAGTTCACTTGATAAACGGTGCACTTGTGTCTTAAATGCAGTAACAGGTGACACTCATTCATGTTACGCACAAAATACGCCCATAACTAACTAACTGCCTAAATACAAACTCTTTGTGCCCTGAAACTTACTTTGCAGATTACATGTCGTGTAAATAGAAAAGTACAGTTGGACATGCCCCAAATGCACTTCCGCTAGGCACTTTAGAGCATATGCCATCATAGGGCCCTAAATGCTTATCCAATGGTGGTACTTTTTTTTTTTTTGCATGTTAAGCAATGTAAAATATGATTCCATTTCACAGAAGAGCAGTAAAAAGTCCCTGTAAAGACTTACAACCAAGTTTGTTCCTTGGTGTTTAATGGTCCAGGGTGACCGTCCTTTAACATTTAGCGCGTAATGCGCCTTTATGTTTCCTCTGAATTACGCTATCATTTAAATGGTTGTACAGTAGAGAGTGAAACACGTGAACCGACTGATAGACAGAAATATACTGTGGGAAACAGTGCCAGTAAAAGTCAGCTCTCATGTGTTTAATGACCCAATATGACCTTCTCCATATTTAATAATAAACGTCTGAACCATGTTATATCTGTATGGTATTTCACTTTGATTTTCAGTTTTATTGCTGTCTATCTATCTATCTATCTATTTTTGACACTTTTTTATGGGTGCTAACACAGTTGGTTCATTTGTCCAACCTGGACAGTGTGTAGTTTGTTCCTCCAGATTTTTGATTTGATTTGATTTTTTCTGACTGCAGATTGCATGCGGTACCGACACATGCTGTCAAACCTGACCTAATCCACCTTGAACAATCACTTCAAGTCAATATTGCATCATTGTAACAGTGTCTATTAATCTCTCATTAAAACATATCTGGAAAAAAAGCTTGAAATATAAATTAAATAATATTTTATAATATCTGAAATACTACCCAAGTGTGCAGAATTTTAAAATATAAGCGGATGTAATCTCGTGCATTTGCTGTAATATTTGTTCAGGTAAATAACATATTGTATATCTTACTGTTCGGTAATCACCGGATTAAATGAATGATATGTCAAATGTAAAAATAAAAATTAGATTCCACCTCTCCCACCAATTGTTTCAGCAAATGATATACCTTTGTGGCTTCTGGTGGGATTCACACACCACAAATCACCACCATCGCTCATGAGGCCAGGGCTCCATCAGGTCGACCTTGTCCTGACAATTCAGGTGTCTTTAAGCATCAAGAACCTTCGCTTGTGACTATATGGTCAACTGCCAAATCCTGCCAACAACAGCGATTTGTAATCGAGTGATACATCTTTGTGGCTTCTGGTGGGATTCGAACACAGTGAATCATCACCATCACTCACGAGACCAATGCTCTACCAGGTCTACCTCGTCACGACATCACAGGCGTCTTTAAGAATTAAGACCCTTCGCTCGTGACTACGTGCTCAACTGCCAAATCCTGCTAACACCAGCAATTTGGAACCCGAATGGTTTATCTTTGTGGCTGCTGGTGGGATTTGAACATATTTCAATCTGGGTTTTACCTTGCTGCATTTGCTTATACATTTTTCCAAAGACTTGGAACTGGCATGAGGTCAAGTCTGGGAGGGGGCGCTGCTGTATCCACCACACTACAGAACCATATTAGGTCCTGGAACCACCCAAGCAGACATCCGGTCCATCCCTACCTGCCGGCATAGCATAAGGATAGCATTAATATTTTGTTAGGCAAGTAGTGCAAATCCAACGTTTTTTAAAATAGGTTAGCTGAACTTTTGTAGAATGTCATATTTTATTGTGTCGTGGCACAGGAGCACGGTGGCACTAAAGTGGGACTGTTCTGACTTTGCTAGAGAGTGTGATGGCCGTGATCACGCGGTACGTAAGACGAATCTATCATCTTCATTTATGGCAGATCTGGAACTGCAGACGAGTATCACTGAAAGCCTCTTATTCTGACAAAGAGAAATCCTCCTTTCGTGGAGATGAGAGTAAAAACATTTGGATTACAGTTATGGGGTCAGCATAACACTGGAAATGAAAGTGGCTAAAAGGGCTGATTTATGTGTGCAGCAGGAGGTCCGGCTCCTACAAAATGATTTGGTTGATAGTGAAACCAGTCCCCTGATGGAACTGAATGTCCTCCCTGAGGTTAACATGATGAGCCTGGGTAGTGCGAGGGGTTGTTAAAGAAGAAATTACTCCCAAGGCAGGTGAAATGTTAGCTTTTGAGTCTTTTTGAGGCATTTTCTAACATCTGAGGAAAGAATCATCAGTGGTTTCAAGGCTGTAAAAAAACAGGAGTACACAGGGTACAGCCAAACTGTTTTGGAAAATTTTGTTGAATAAATGTGTAATATTTACATAATCAACAACACAATTATTATTAGTATTATTATTATTATTATTAGTAGTAGTAGTAGTAGTGGTGGTATTTCTGAAAGTTGCTGGGGGCCTTCAAATTATTATGCACTTTGGATTATATGTCTTCGGCATACTTATTGTTCTGAAAACATTTAAAGCTGCAGTGTGTAGGATTTAGTGTCATCTAGTGGTGAGGTAGCACATTGCATTATGCCATTGCTGGTCACAATTTTGTTTCCCTTCACGTTTTCGCTTCTTTGGCAACAAGCGTTCATGCTCTCTTGTCTTCTCTTGTGGTAAGCAATATGTATGATCCTCCATTTCACAAAAATGAGGGTTCTCAAACTTGTTAGCCTGCACTAGCAACCAGTAGACACTGTATAGGGGAGCAACCACTGATTCCTTCTTTTTTTTTTCTTCAGTTTTCCGCCTGTGCTGCTAAATGCAAAAGGCGGAGTAAATATGTCCACTTTGGGCTACGATATCAACATGCCCGTGCAACATGGCAGGCTCCATGAGGGGGCCCACTCCCATGTCGATATGAAGGCCTCATTCTAAGCTCATGAAAACACATCAATTCACTGTTGAAGGTCATTAATTATACGCTAATGGACAGATGGTTATGAATGCTATATTCCATTTCTGCTAATAAACACCCCTAAATCTTACACACAGTAGCTTTAAAAATAAAAAGCTCCTAAATATTAAATATTTACATATAAATAAATATAAATAAGTAGTCTATGTGACCACCTCTCTTCTTTACAGCTACATCCCATCCTCCAATTGATAAGAAAATCAGATTTTTTTTGACCTTTTTGAAAGTGTTGATGTTGTTATGCACTGCGAGCACACATACAATTAAATCATGTTTTTCTTTTTAATTTGAAAATGACTTTCATAACTTGATAAATGTGTAGTTTCTTTAATGACAGAAAAAAAATACATTTTTGTTGGACTCGGCATGATTGAACAATTAATATTTGATTTTATGCAGAAGCACTGCTGAACGAAAAAAACAAAACATTTTTTGGTGTTGAAAAGTTTTGTACAGAACTGTTTTTATGTATAAAAATGAAGCATCTGTTGTTGTTTTTGTTTTTTTTAATATAAAGATTTGTTTTTGACTCGTGAAAAATATGACCAACCAGACATGCATCTGAAATTTGCTCTCAGCAAATTTGAAGGAAAGCAGAGGACATTCATTTTACAGTATTTTGCAATATTCCAATATTTAGATTATGCGTATTAGGTCAACATGATATTCTAAATTTCAGAAATCTATTTTTCTTGGAGTAGCTGGCTGTGGATATTGTCCCCCTTGGCAATATAATCACTAAATAGAGTAATTTTTTCACAACTTAAGCATCTTGAAATGTAATTTCTAATGCTTTGAGAGGTTTCAGTTTCATGCATCATAAACATTCAGATCAAATAAAACACTTCACACAGAATATCATTTGTGAATATCTGCTGTGGACCTGCAGCAAAATCAAAGACTTTTCTAAACATATTCTTCTGCTTCCTTTTTTATGAACTAAAATCCTAATGCAGAGCGGCCTGTGAGTTTTACCTGTTTTTCCATAAAAAATGAGATGACAAAGATCCTGCTGAACGGAAACATGTGAAAACTAAACCTGCCGTGAGTTTACGCGCTGACCGGCGGCAAAACTGCACATATGTCAGTCAACCATTTGTCGATTTTACATGCAGACTTCTGCTCACAAATCAACAGCCCGGCGTTGTCTTTTTCTCTCGCTCTACGTGCACGACCCACTGATTTCTGTCCCTCCAGCTCTTAAGTAGAGGCAGGGCACGGACGCACACTCTGTCTGCAATCAGATGAGATTTTAAATGCTTGTTTGGAATCTTTGGGGCTTTCAGACACAAATCTATCTTTGTCCCAGTGTGGCTAAAAACACCTTGTCCTCTGTGGCCTTAAAAAAAAAAAAAAATCTTAATTAGAATATTTTTAAACTTTTTTTGAGTCACACGCTTTGGTGACAAATGGAATCCTTTGTCCAGATACAACTGCAACACTTGCTCATATTTATCTGCCTGCATTGACATTCAGGAATACTCTTCAGGGCATGAATTTAGGAAACGCTCCGATGTGTACTAACAGATTATGAACAAACTATATGGTTTTATGGACTGGAGGGCTTTTTGTTTAAAGTACATTGTGAAGTTTTAGAATCTCTCAAGAATCTGGTGGTTCAAACCCAAATTATGGATTCTTCTGAAGTGGATTAGTGACAAACCTCCTGATGTGATCTGAAACGCTTATGATTGTTATTCAAATGTGAGTACTGTCATAAATATCAGAAAACAAGCAGGATCGATTCCGTTTCATCCGGAAAGCTGTTTTAAATAACAAAGAAGAGTGTCAGTCGCTCCCAAAGTACGTGAACGCATGATGAATTTCAGATTAAAGTGCACTCAGCAATTGTTCGATGAGGTTTTACAGATTTGCGTGCAGCGTGAATGTTTTGTTGTCGTAGGCGTCTCTTGTCTGATGTAATTATTGTTGTATTTATATGAACGCCTGCTGTTATTTCATCTTTGTGTTGGCATGGTTAAAAAAACAAAACAGAACAATGAGCAGATTTGTTTGTTCTTTCTGTTTGACTTGTTGGTCGTTGTCAAGTTTTCCAAATTTTTTTTCTTTGTACAAACCACGACTGTGCTGTCCATTATTTATAAGGTCTATTACCTTAAAGTTTAGCGACATTGTACGTGTAAAGATTTTACAAATACATGTCTGACCTTGAAAAAAAACAACCTTCAAAATAGCATCCAAGTGATCTCTAAACTAAGAGAATAATAGGTAATGCTTTATAGTGAGGTTCTTATAATAAATGTTAGTTAATTGTAATAAGGCCTTTATAAGTCTTTATATATGGTGTATTAACATTATGTGTTAATAAGACATGAAAAAGCAACAAAAAAGTGTAGTAATGGTAAAAACCTAATTAATAGGTAATGTAGTTAAATGCAATAAATATCTAAAAGTTAACTTATCCAAATGGCTTCAACTTGGTTGAGTGCCGAAAATGCTTGAAGACCAATAAGAAACACAGTTGCTGTAGACTAAACTTTGAGATATCACTTACCTGGATGACTGAGAAACTTCATCGACAAGCTCAATAAATGTATTTGTAACGTTCTTCGAAGCAACTGTAAGAAACTATTCTTAATCTGTTAATAAGTTTCTTGTAGATGCTTTTGAATGTCTAATTATGTTATTGTATGTTGCTGTTATTAACACTTGTATAGATTTGCTAACGCATAATGATGTTAATACGCATGTTATATAGACTTATAAGGTGTTTTATTAATTAACTAACACTTATTACAAGGACCTCAATATAAAGCAGTATATATAGGTAATGTTTTATGATAAGGTCCTTGTCATAAGCCTTAGTTAATTAGTAATAAGTAACAGGTTTCTTATAGGTGTTTTTGAATGTCTAATTATGTTATTGTATGTTGCTGTTATTAACACATATAGACTTGTTAACACATAATAATGTTAATAGGCATCTTGTAAAAATGTATAAGTGTCTTACTAACACACACATACACACACACATATATATATATATATATTTGGGGTGGAGTAGGGGGGGGGGGGG
>OMMV01018095.1:1443-13341 GCA_900302635.1 Chatrabus melanurus
CACGCATGGACGCGCCTGCACT
The DNA here is from genome assembly GCA_900302635.1 of Chatrabus melanurus. Taxonomy (NCBI): domain Eukaryota; kingdom Metazoa; phylum Chordata; class Actinopteri; order Batrachoidiformes; family Batrachoididae; genus Chatrabus; species Chatrabus melanurus. The sequence goes on from OMMV01018095.1 coordinate 1,466, forward strand.
TGTGCGTCCTCCTCTGGCTGCGCTGGAGCAGGTAGTGGAGGTGTTGTTGGGAGCCTGCATGAAAGTTTTCTCTCTCTCTCTCTCTCTCTCTCTCTCTCTCTCTCTCTCTCTCTCTCTCTCTCGCGTGCACAAACACACTCCTAGTGAAATCCTGCAGATTCACTTGAAGTGTAAAAATGAGAAATGTGTCCACTTTCTAACTTTATCTAAATTATCTGATGCTAGTCAAGCAAATACAATATGCAAATAATTTACCATTAAGGAAATGTCCGCTAAATATCCTAAAAGTGTTGAAGGCAGCTCCTGTCTCCTGCTACATCGCTGCTAATCGTTTATCTCGTCTTCCTGGATCTGATGGAAATCTGTAGAACAAAATATACCCTTGTTTTGTCCGTGCCAATTGGGGCACCCATATGCTCCACATTAAACCACCATGTCTCCTTTGAGCCAAGAAGGTTAAAAATGAGAGAATTTTGAACGGGATTAATGATTAGATTGTTGCAGCAAACAGAGCAATCCTTTCTTGCTCACCATGATGATCACGTGCTCTGATAACATCAGCGGCATGGGGTCTATACACAAAGACATTCTAGGTCAAATAGAAGTAGTTTCTTGAATACTTTGGTTTTGAATGGACAGTAGCTCAGGGGGCTTATAGATGTTTTGAGCTAAATAAAGTGATTTATAGTTAATACAGTATTTAATATGACATAGGAGCTCATGGTGACACTGTCCACTTGTTTGTAGACATCTTCTTCCTTACTGGACTTTATAGATGAGGGGGCGCCATTCACCCACTGACTTCTCAGAATTCCCCCTCCAAGTGTCTAATAGCAGCAAACATTGCATATAATGGGATTATACAGTTTCTTTTTTCTTAGTTTGTTGAAGTGATCGCAGAGAAAAGGGCCACAGGCCCTTGGGCAATTTGAGTTTGAGACCACTAGTACTTTAATATCTGCTTTCAAGATACCTGGTGACCTACATCAGATTGCAGTAACAGGTGTACAATCTGACCCTTTTAACAGTGCCAATGCAGCAGAGAGGATATCAAGCAGGGCAACATAACAAGCTCTGCTTGGGTCTAGAACCAAACTATGACGGTTTCTGTCCTCAGCCAACCACACTGCATCTCGATCATAAGACCGTCTCAAAAATGTGCTTTTGTAAAAGCGATAGCACAACTTGAGGCGTTTCTCTTGTTCACAAAGTATTCCTTCTTTCATACAAAGCAAAGTCCTAACAGAGTGGCAAGTGCCACAAGATCCAGACCGAAGGCTGCACACAGTTACAGTATTTACATCAGCAGTCCTACAACACGCCATCAGGAGAGAGCTGCACTCATTCCAGTTGTGACGAAAATCATTAGAGTCACGAGTCGTGTTCACCGTTAAAGCTACAGTGTGTAGAATTTAGGGGTGTTTATTTGCAGAAGTGGAATATAGCATTTATAACCATCTGTTCATTAGTGTTTAATTATGTGCAACAATGACTCAATGTGTTTTCACGAGCTTAGAATGAGCCCTTCATATCCTAATGGGAGCGGGCCCCCTCATGGAGGCCGCCATGTTGCACCTCCATATTGATACAGCAGCCCAAAAGGGGCATGCTTTCTCTGGCTTTTGCATTTTGCAGTGCAGCCGGAAGACTGAAGAAAAAAAGGAGAGAAATCAGTGGTTTGCTCTCTTATACACTGTCTACTGGTTGCTAGTGCAGGCTAACAAGTTTGAGAACCCTCATTTTTGTGAAATGGAGGATCATACATATTGCTCATCACAAGAGAAGGCAAAGGAGCATGAATCCCCGTCACCAAAGAAGTGAAGATGTGAAAGAAAACCAAATCTTGACCGGTGACGCCATAATGCAATCTGCAACCTCACCACTAGATGACACTAAATCTTACACACTGTAGCTTTAACATAAGCGTACCCTTATGACATTCTATGACAACCTAGACGTTTGGGCCAACATAGACAAACGTATTTGCAAATGTCGGTCTCGGCTAGCTTCTGCTAGCCTCCGCTGGGCTCCGCCATCCTCCACCGATGAACATCGACCGTGTCCAAAACTTTTTAACATGTTTAAAATTTCTCGCCATTTGCCGACATACCTCTGGCTATGTTGGAGACCGTTAGAGAAAGCTAATCTCCGCTATGACTAAGTTCCCTCCGTTAGCCTCCACTAGCCTAACTTACTGGTGCAATCGTCTACACTGGCTAACGTTTGACTGCTGCTTCACCCTGCCTGCTCAGAATCACTGAATCACTCGCCACGTTGGCGAAAGTCTCGCCTGTTCTAATGGCACGCTGGCTAACACCCCCCTTCGCGAGCAACATGTTGTGGAATGCTGTGCTGCGTTAGAAGTTCAACACCAAACTCTGGTAACGTGAGTTTTGCTGACGTCTGGCCAATTTTCTCGACTTTGCCCCGCGTTCATCAAATGCTGGGGTAAATGTTATAGTGAGATTGCTCCTAAAGCAGTGATGTTCCAGAGCTACATTAATGTCTTTTGTGTGACCGTTTGTTACATTACCAAAAACACACCGTCACCAGCATTATGCTGAAATGTTTAATAATAGCCTAATGCTTATTTGCGCTTACATTTTGTTAAAGCTCGCTTAATGCTTCACAGGCTCGCTTTATGTCACAAGTTATCCCGTTGTGTCTTTATCTCTGTCAAGGAGGTTGATTTATCCCCATATGCTGCTTTTTTGTCAGAAGATTTACTCAGTACTGTTGTGTAAACTTGAAACTTGGTTAAAAATGAGTTTGTGGCTCAGAATAAAGATAAATAAAATGTATCTTTTTAATATTCTATTTAAGTTATATTCTCTCTAAGATTTAAGTTATCTGTATGTATTAATTAAAAACTCTTGTAAAAACCAAAGACCAAGTCTTTAGGGTCCTGGTGCTTCTAGCCTGACTGTATGGTTTTGAGACTTTGTTGCTAAGCACTGACCTGAGGTGATGACTGGAAGACTTTGGTACTTGGTGTCTTTGGAGGATCCTTGGGTACCGCTGGAATGGGTTTGTGTTGAACAGTTACTTAGAGAGACTCAGACGAGGCATACCACTTGCATTGTGAGGGAAAGTCAGCGGTGACATTTTGGCCATATGGCGCGTTCCTCTGTGCTGGTCCAGCGCAGGCGCCTCAGTGTGGAGGACTCCAGCAACTGTCGAAGGTCAAGGAGACGCCCACGTTTCACCTGTCTGCAACATATGAATGGCAACTTTAGGGAGGTGGGGATGGACCGATTGTCTGCGTGGGTGGTAGGGATGGGAATTGATGAGATATTGATGCCATTATCGATTATGATTATCGGCTCAATTCTTTATCAATTTCTGATCAATTTTCTCTGTGGAAAGATTTAGATCTACACAGGTTTTCAGCGTCAATGCAGCCGTTTTCCTTGTTGCTAGATGCAGAGTTTGGCGTCCTGATGTCATGCCGCATGAATTTTTGCGACACCAAACTGTCAGAAAAACATGCTGGCATTGATAAGTGGAATTGATAACATCTGAGGCATTCCGATGGATTGAAAAATTTGGAACCGGTTCTTAATTCCCATCCCTAGTAGGTTGTTGCTAATCCGGACTCACAGGTTCCGTAGTGCGGGGGATGTGGCGGCACGCGGCTTCAGCGCGTGCTCCCAGACTTGACTCGACCTTGTAAAAATGATGTCAAGAAAGGTTGTAAAATTTCAGTACATAACGTCTGTGTTGTCAAGATGAGGTTGTTTATATAATTTACATAAATTTTTAAACATAAGACAAATTTGTCGCAGAACAGACACTTTCATGCTAATTTGATTGCACTGCATATTAACTCGTTGCTGCAGAAAATGAAATGGCTGCGATGTATGATTTTATCTGTTTTGGTAAAAACATGAAAACATACATTTACTAACCCTGTGGTTTGATGTAATTCATGCTTTATTTTGCTCTGCAACAGAATTAGAAAGACAATGACACAAATGATCGTCTCATTGAAACATTTGCATTGATCTGACACATCTGAACTGACACACAGGTCATGTAACACGTTTATTTTGTGTGTACTCAAAACCTTCGAGTTACCATACTGTGAGGTTGAGGAGTATAAATCCGGACAGCGGTTTGATGGTTTGCCCTGTAGTGATGATGTCTTACGGTACAGCGGTGTCTTCTCAGCAGATTCCTGTCCCTGCTAACCTCATGGACATGTACGGTAACCAGGGTATGCCCCAGCAAGGCCTGCCCATCAGCAACTCCTGCCCCGCCAACCTGTCCAACATCAAAAGGGAATACTCCGGTGAGCGCCACAGCCACACCACCCGCTGCAGCAGACCACACACAAACACGCACTGACACGCGTTGGCACTGGCCAAGCTGCTGGTTTCAAACCGCTGAAATTACACTACTGCATCCGAGACTGTAATCAAGAGGTTTTACTCTCCAGGCCTTTTGCGTCGCCCCGATTGGATCATTTTGTAATTGGTCCAATTGCTTCTAACGTTTCTGTGTGAAGGGATGTTGACGCTGCCGCTTATTATCTGAAAAGGTTAATGAGCCTATTTATATATGTTTGGATTGTATTTTTATGTGTGCGTCTTTTTTGGACATTTTGATGTTGACACCTTTTTTTTTTTTATCACGTAGTCTCACAATCACCGGCCATCATGCACATGCTGGATAAATCTGGATCCTGTGGCAAGTTTGACAACTATCAACGGCCTGAAGGCTTCCCAGTGGGTATGTCTGCTTATTTCCATTCAGAATCTCAAAATGAGCTGTTACGTGTTCTTATCATTTTACTCTGTTGCTGTAAAGTTGTTGATGAGTCAGATGTCTTTTTCAGAGGCTGAAGTAAGAGCCATGGCAAAGGAAAGACAGAAGAAGGATAACCACAATTTGAGTGAGTTTTAATTTCTTAATTAGACATGCTTCTAAAATGTCTTCATGTGGTTATTTGTAACGCTAAAAAAAAAAAAATAATCCACATAATTGTCACTTGGTGTTAGTTCGGCTAATTACAATAATTGATGAAGAACAATTAAGAAATCATTATAAACTTAGATCCTGATCCATTTTGTCCAAGAAGTTCAGCTTTTCATGTAATGTCTGTAACATCATCATTTATTATTTTTCTCTCCTGTTTTTGTTGTGTAGTTGAGAGAAGACGGCGGTTTAACATCAACGATCGAATCAAAGAATTGGGGACCTTAATTCCAAAGTCTAACGACCCGTAAGATGATTCATACTTTTTTTTTTACAAATTCCTGTGTTGTATTTTTATTTATATCCAAAATAAGGTTCACCAGCAGACCTATTTAATTACACAGATGTTGGTTGTATGTTAATATTGACTGGAGAGGCCTGGAAACTGTTTTATATTTACTTTTGTAAAGATTATCAACAGACTTTCACTAACTTGATGATATACTTTATTTAATCAATAAAAAGCAAGAAAAAATAACAATACTTTAAAGACTGAGCAACTGAAAAATAGCAACTTAATTAACCCTCTGAACCCTGAGCAGTTTCTGGGTGTTTTATTTCCTCCTGTCACATTTTTGCTCAGTGTGGGCTCACTTTTCACTGCACCTGCAAGTCCTGCACCTCCACGGAAACAGCACAGTCACGGCTAGAAGTAGAGAGAACTCAAAAATGTCTTTTGTGCAGTATAAAACAACTATATCATAAAAGAAAAAAAAAATGTCACTTGCATTTCTTTGATAATTTACAAAAATTGCAAAAAGAATCTGTATATACAACATTTTTCCAAGCGCCCACAACCAATACTGGGGGGAAAAAGGGGGACTCCACATGTGTTTCTTTTTCTGTTCTACTATCTCTCTCTCTCTCTCGATCGTGTCTCTCCATTCTTTCTGTGCTCTTCTCTCACCTCCAACCTGCAGTTTAGTCAAAGAGTCCCTGAATATTTTTTTATGTGGCTGCTGATCTCAGCTGAGTTTCTCAAGGTTTAACAGTTACACTGAGAATTCGAGAATTTTTGGTTTTTAACAAAATCTGGATAGAGCAAACAGTTTGCTTTTGGTGAAATTTTTAAATGAGGAATGTAGACTAAAGTGATTTGGATGAAATGCCACTTTTCAGCTTAGATTTTGATATTTTTTCCTGACGGAAGCATTTGGCATTTGGGTCAAGAGCTGTTGGAACGTTGAAAACCAGACAGTTTTTGGATATGATAAATGGTATAATTTTTGTTATTTATTTTTAAAGTAAACATGCTTTTCAAACCTTTGTGCAGGTTGTGGGGCTCTGGTGGTTAATGGATAAATGTAGCAAAAATGACAAATAAAATTAATTACTATCTAAACACAGAGAATTTATTGTTGAATAAGCATGATAACAATCTAAAATAAAAAATATATAAACATTTATCTTGTTTAGAAATCAAATTTATCTCAACAATTTCCATTCATGATTCCATAATCAGACTACGCTATGAATAAAAATTGGTTTTCCCTTCAAAACTTCCAACCTTCAGGAACTCGTTGATCTCACAGTCATCCTCGTGACTGCTTTTTGACCTCTGACCTCAGACTAAGAACCGCTGGCGCAAACGCTTCTTTCTTTATAGTCACAACCTGAACAACAGCAGTTTTGATTCCTTTGACTCCATCAGTGACGCTGTCTGAACACGGACGTGACCGGTTGATTTCCAGCTGCCGAATTAGAACTTTAGACGTTTCCTCTGTTGAGGTCACTGTCTGATGTTAAAAAAGCAGTTTGGTGTGTCGTCTGTGGTGTTCAGGGACATGCGCTGGAATAAAGGCACCATCCTAAAGGCTTCGGTGGACTACATCAGGAAGCTACAGCGGGAACAACAAAGGGCCAAAGAGCTGGAGTGTCGTCAGAAGAAACTTGAACATGCCAATCGACATTTGTTGTTGAGGATACAGGTATGAAGCTTTTGTCAAACCAATCAGCTTAAAAGTAGAAGTGAAATGCAGACTGCATCATTCATTTTCTGAATCCGCTTAGTCCTGTTAAGGGTCACAGGGGGCTGGAGCCCATCCCAGGCGTCATTGGGCGAGAGGTGGAGTACACCCTGGACAGGCCGCCAGTCCATCGCAGGGCCGACACACACAGACAGACACATCCACACTCTCACCTCCGGTCAATTTAGAGTCACCAATTCACCGAACCTGCATGTCTTTGAGGTGGGAGGAAGCCGGAGCACCCGGAGGAAACCCACGCAAACACGGGGAGAACATGCAAACTCCTCACAGAAAGGACCAGGTCGGATTCGAACCCGGGACCTTCTCATTGTGAGGCAACAGTGCTAACCACTGAGGCACCGTGCCACCCTGCCTCAAGTCAAAAGAAGTTTTATTAAACATCAAAGAGATTAAATGAATTTTATTCATGTTTCCACCTATGAAAAAATTCACAAACAGTCGTAACTTATTATGGCTCAAAATGAGTGAAAATATAAACACGTGGAATTAGCCCCTTCATGTGTGACCAATTCCTCAGAAATGAGTAACGATTCACTTGAGCCATCAGGATGTGGTGGGCAGAAACGTGTGTTTCAGTAGGCGTCGGCTGAGTCGAGCTTGTGTGGCGCTGTCAATCAGGGAACGGCTGAGGGGGTGAAGGTCTGCAGTCATGCTGAAGCTCGTCACTGATGGAGAAACTTGTTGTCTCTCTCTCTCTGTGATTTCAAGGAGTTAGAGATGCAGGCTCGGGCTCACGGCCTCGCCATCGTGAATTCCGCGCTGTGTTCTGCTGAGCTCTCAGCCCAGGCCATCAAGCAGGAGGCCGCCATTGGGAACTGTCATCAGGACCTGTACCCGCTCCACCCTCACCACCAGCACCACCCCGGCTGCACGCCAGATGGCAGCCTGGAGCTAAACAAAGGCCACTACACCGTTCACGGCAAGGCGGAGTCCAAACTGGGCGACATCCTCATGGAGGACACCCTGTCGCCGGTGAGAGGGGGGGACCCTTTGCTCTCGTCCGCCTCCCCAGACACGTCGCCTTACAGCAGCTGTAAGAGCAGCGTCAGCATGGATGACAAGGAGCAGGGTTGTTAGCACTCCCTACTGGAAGACGCCCCCGCCCGCATCTTCACCTTCTCCGTCCTGCTTCCAGCGTTCACGTGAGCCGCTGACACGCCACTCGGCTATTGGAGGAGCTTCCCTTCTTCATGTTAGTTGTTTGTTGTTTGTTTGTTTGTTTCCTTCTCCGCCTGTGTTTACATGTATTGCCTCAGCATACCTTCAACCTTAATTTCAAGGACTGATTTTTAAAGTATGTTTAGTTGAATCAATATGTCGGAGACAATGAGCTATAAAATAGATGTTTTTATATTTAAAACTATTCCTACGTATATATATATATATATATCTTTAGACATATTCTGCTTATTTCTACTGATTCCAAAGAATCTTGGGAAGCTCTAAATCACAGTCAGAAATACAGATTCAAAGCGCTTTTTAAATCACTAGCAATAATAGAAGACAAATATATATATATTTATTTCTCTAGTGCTTTACACTCCTTGTGTCTTAGGTAGAACTTGAATGTGCCAATGCCTTATTAAGACGTGTGCACAACATCAGTGTTGTTTTTGCTACGCACTTTTTTTTTTCTTTTTTTTGGCAGTCTTTCAGTTGAACTTTCTTTTCTGACAAATATTAATCATTGTAGATTATGATCTTATTTATGTATCGAGGTACCCATGACTTTATGTACACATTCCCATCAAATTAATTTATTATTAGATATTAATAACCACATTAAAAAAAAAATGCAACGACTCCTTCCAAATAAATGAACAAAATAAGCATAAATAATGGTTCAATTTAATCTTTAGTTTGTCGTCACAATGAGGCTTTTTCTAGTTATAAAAGTGGCAGATCAACTGTCATCACGAATAAATCTTTGAAATTTACAGTGCGGATTGGTCCAGCAGTGCGCAAGTTGGACATTCCTCGCTGAAATACTGAAACGCAACAATTAAAGAAACGCACACATACACACACTTTAAAGGATTTGTGTTGAGTAGAATCAACTCCTGTCTTCATTCAACAATTAAATATGGTTTTATGTCAAACCTCCTCGAAGTCCAACAATCCTGGGTTTGTGCACGTAGAAACTACTCTGCTACAAGCAGAACTTTGGCCTGAAACAGCTCATTTTAGACTTCTGTTACGTATGTCACAGGAGTCTAAGTGATCTCCCGCTTGCGCTGTCGGACACACCCACACCCACACCCATCCAAATAGTTTGTGAGAGAGAGAGAGACAGACGCATAGAGATGAGAAAGAAAGACTAGAGTGGATATCGTCATTCACTGAACCAGCCAGTAACGAGTAGCTGGGGCCGCCATATTGTTTAAGGAAATGAATGAAGTTGCACAATGTAAACAAAGCAGTGGGCTTACAGCTTGAACCACAAAGGTTAGAGGAGGGGGCCAGCCGGTCGTCCAGTCTACTGGCTAACTACTGAACGCCTCAGGATCGTAACGAGGCCGCAGCCTTTGCCTGGGTCATATGGAGGCAACTGAACGTTTGAAGCGATCATAGAGATAAATATTAAAGTTCAATGCACAAGCACACAGCTATCGAAATCACTTACCTAATGTAGAGTTATTTAAGGAGAAGGCCTTCGATTTTCACCCAAAAATGCAAACACACCAAATATTGTGGCAATTCCTTATACGAGAAGGTGGATGAATATATCATGCAAACGAGCTCAATGTCTGCTCTAGTCTCTTTTTTTTGTTCATCTCTATGGAAAGACAGTCCTTCTCTTGAGAGGGCGTGGCAAATGGCACCTCCTTTCTGTTTAAAGTGGCGTGCACAGAAAGAAGCTCTTTCTTAGAGACCTGAATTTTTTTTATTTTTTATTATTATTTATTTTAGGCCACATCAACTCAAGTATCTGTGGAGTATTTTTAGCTACAAACTTTAAGTATCTGTTCTTAGCACACCTGACTTAGCTAGCTGAAAAGTGTACAATATGACCCCTTTCAGCTTTTTGCAGTGTCAGAAGTCTGATATCCCGAGCTGTAATCAGGCACAAAGACGCGGATCACGCTCAGAGAGAGCTGAGACACAATTCTATACATTTTGTTATGTGAGTTATGCAAGAAAGATTCAGTTTTATTGTGTTCTTGTTTGTAACAGAAGTTTTTTTTTGTTTATTGTTCATCCATTTCCTAATTTATTTTTTTCACACCACTGCGGTGACGTTTCACAGTCACCATCTTTGTTTCCATTATGTGAGCCTTTATTTTGGAGGATTATAAGGAGACTGGGAATTTTTGTATGAAGTTCACACGAGGTTGTCGCAGCACTCTGTAAATTGAGCTCTAAGCACAAACTAAATGTTCTACTTGGGTTTTCAAATGCATAAGGAGTGGTGTCTTTATGGTGTGCGGTTGTGTACATACGAGCAGTTGTAGCACATTGTGGAAGTTTGCCTTCGGTGACGTCTGCCTGACAAACATCGAGAGCGTCCGTTTTCTTCAACTATGCAACACGTCCAACAACGCGGCCTCCTCTTGAATTCGTACTCAAAAACGTAGGCCACATTTCATTGCTGATTAATTTAAGTGCCTTAAAGTCGTATGTGTTGTCAGAAAAGTTGTAGACACTGTCGGAGTTTATCCTGATGTTTGGTGCTTCATGGATTTAATGTGAAGTGATAAAATAGGAAGCCATAGGAAAGATTTCTCTCTCTTTTGAAGGAAAACACTATAAGAAAGAAATGTTTGTGTTGTATTTATTAAGGCCAGCCTTTACACTGTTGTACTGAATATTTAGGATTAAAATCGTATATTTTCCTGAAGCAGTTCATAGTGATGACGGCCAAAATATGTTGCCAAAATTAAACCATTATAAAAACATCTCAGCTGATTCAGTGATGGTGTTTCTCCTCCTTAGAAGCAATAACTTAAATGACAGGTTCACGTTTTTTTGTTTTTTTTTACACAACCTTAGTTATATCAAAACATTGGTAGAAATCAAGCCTGTGATTGATCGACTCGGGTTGGGTGATATCTACTTAATTGGAAAATCATGATGTCTGCAGTAAAATATCACAGTGGACGATGAAATTGGGGGTGGGGATGTTTTACTTTGTACATACTTCATTTTACGCTCTGTAAAATATCTATTCATAAATTAAGTAATACATTAATTGCTATTTGTTTATGTACTTTTACTAATTTACCATAACAGGCCGAGTAACACCTAGGCTGATTGTCCCAAGCAGTTCCCGCCTGGCCGCGTTCGCAGCAGTCGAATCCTCGTCGCCATTTGGCAAAAGTGAGGAAAAGTCGTCTTTCGGATTCGCCGCTGCCAGCACATGTCCGCGTAACTCCAAGCAGACAAACATTTCGTGATATCTCGGATTAATTTTTTCTGTGCACGGCGTTAAAATTTGATGCAGACTTGCACGCCACCGCAGCCACCGGGCAGCTCCGAACAGGCCTGAGCCAGGCCGCATGGTATCGCCCCCCTCGGTACATTCTGCTGGAGCGGCCTCGAACTACCTGCCTGCTTTCAGCTAGCGATGACCCGATGCGTCGCCACACAACTCCAAGCAGACGAACTCTTCTTGATATCTCGGATAAATTTTTTCTGTGCACTGCATTAAAATTTGATGCAGAATTGTGCGCCACTGCAGCCACTGGGCAGGTCGAAAGAGATCTGAGCCAGGCAGGACAGCCCCCCCCAGGACATTCTGCTGGAGCGGCCTCAAACTACCCGGTTCCTTTCAGCTCACGATGACCCGATGCATTTCCGTGTATCTCCAGGCAAGAAGTTTACATACATACATGTATGTAGAGAGACACACATACACACACACACTTCGGTATATCTACAAAAAAAACGGGGGGGGGGGGGGGCTTTTGGGAG
>OMMV01018128.1:2144-12658 GCA_900302635.1 Chatrabus melanurus
CGGGGGGGGGGGGGGTGTTTACAGAAAGAAAATGAAACCAAGCAGCTGGAGCCTGAAAGACGACTTCTTGCCTCGAAGGTTCTACTTGAGGAACGTCTTTTTTACTCTTACTTTTGCTCTTTTTTCCACACTGTCTCGGGGTCGAGTTCTTGTTCCACTTTTTGGCCTCTGTTCAACATGTGGGTCCGGCAGGACCCGACAGGATCCTGGAGGCAGGACTTCCCTGGCGTTTAGCGCTGCTGACTGATCACAAAATGTTCCGTCACAACAGCCAGTAGCGTTTACCTGAAACCGAAACTGGAACTCGATCTATTTGCACTTCTTCTTTGTTCCCCACCTTGTCTCCTTCATGTGGGCGGGGCTTCAGTCAACCCTCTTTAGTGTGTGTGTGTGTCCTCAGGTATCTGATTCCCTGCAGCCACCTGAGCAGGACGCAGCGCTCTTCCCTAAAGAAGAGAGACTGCCACTCCTCCAGCGCTGAGGCCTTCCTGCTCCTCCTGCCCTCCTGGTGCCCGGTGCTCCTCCCAAACGACTCCTTACGCTCCAACTCCGAACACATCCACTGGCCCAAGAGAACAGGTGGGTAGGACCAACGCGGACCTCAGTAACTGTGCTATGCATGCGTGCTAATGTCCGTTCTGTGTTGTCGGTGTCAGACAGCATTGGTTACTGTCGGGGTTCAGACTTCCTGATGGACGTGAACTACCTCCACTACCTGTGGGACGCCCGACAGGCCATCGCCACCTCCCGCAGGTCAGTCCGTCTTTGTGGTTCTCAGAAGTTTCGAGCTAGATTGTGCAACTATGTAGACTCGTTCCAGGATGGTCCAGGGTAGTTTAAGGTCTTTGTGCTCGCAAGCTGTTCACCAGGATACCCAGGACACCCTGATCTTCAGTTCTAACGGTTTTTGGTTCCATGCAGGTCTTGCCAGCATTGGTCAGCGGCGTACGACGGGACCGATCTGCTGCCTCAAGAATATCGAACTGAAACACCAGGGGGCGATGAAGAAGACGCAGAGGAGGACAGCATACGGCGACTGAAGAGTGACTCTATTTGTTCTTTGGTCACCACTCCAACCCCCTTGGTCCTCTCGCCGACCCCCTCATCTTCAGATACCGTCTCCACCGGTAACCAGGCAGCAAGAGCTGGCTCCGCCCTGGAGCTGGAGTGGGATGACATTTTTGCAGATGACAACTCCCGTTTTACTGAGGAGGTTACAAACGGGAACGTGACGGCGAGCGCCGACGGGTGTCTGAGAAACTCTACGCCTGCTCCTCCACCAGTCCCGCCTCAACACATCCAGGACATGCGACGCAGTGCGACCAAGCTGGTGCAGGGCTCATATGTGGAGGATTCCGATTTTCAGGACGACGCTCTGGCCTACGATCTTGTCGCCCAGGAAGACACAAATGCGGCCATGTCGGATCAAGTCACGGCAGTACACCGGCGGGTGAATAGAACCTTCTCCGGTGGGCAGCAGGTGTCAGCGGCGGTGACTAAAACGCTAGCGACCATGTTAACGACAACAGGCAGGACGGTATTTCAAACGGTTAACAGCATTATGTCGACAAGGAGGCGGAGCGAGGATGGAGGCAAAGAGGAAAGGAGATGGAGTGAGGATTACGGTAACAAGGAGAGGAGGAGGAGGAGGAGCGAGGATTGTGGAAAGGAGGCAGGCAGCAGGAGGGACAAAAGAGAAAATGATAAAAACGTGTCCGAGGGAAGTCGTCTTCTCACCAATGGTTGTTTTGCCAAAAATTGCATCATCGACGAACGCGATGATGCGGAAGAAGATGCCAAAAAAAATGTCGATCTCAGTGACGTTATACCTTCTAATTGTCCGACGCACACACCGCATCAGCAGCACACACGCAACAACACACAACACACAACGGCGTGCTTAGTGACAAACGCTTTACTTAACGGCCACTCGGAGTCACATGACCTGTCTGTGCGTGCGCCCGACGCCGACTCTCTGCCTGATGACAACGTCACAAACTCCAACGGGTTCTTATCCCAGTACCATGAACTCATGGTCACCTTGGGGGCGGAGCCAGACTGTGATGACCTCACTGACGACATGGGCGCATTCAAGAAGAGAGTCCAAGTGCTCTGGCGAAGGCTGGGAGGCGAGGAGGAGGCGGGGCTGATAGAGGACGCAGTAGTTAGCGCCACATGGGAAACCGGGGAGGAGGACTCAGAAGAGGAGGTGATGGAAGAAGGAAAGGAGGAAAATGAAGGAGAGGAGAGGAGGAGCAACACGAGGAGGCGTGGAGTTCCGTTTACAGGTGAACTGAGGCGTCCTGGAGCCGCCAGGTCTTTGTTTGTGTGTCTTTCTACCACCCACGCTAACCTGAAGTTTCCCATGATGCTCCAGGTCCTTTCATCAGCGTGCTGCTCTCAAGGCTGGAGAACCTTCTGGAGAATTCCATCGCCGTGAACCTCCTGGTGACGGGCATCCTCGCCCAGCTGGCATCGTACCCGCAACCTCTACTGAGATCCTTCCTGTTCAGTACTCAGACACACAACCAGCCCAACGTGCGGACCCTGTACCAGGTAACACACGCCACATGCCACGTTTGATGCCACGCCGCCTTCAGGTATCTAAATGGGGACTAAGGTGCATCTGTCGATCTAGGTACTGGTGTCCGTGTGCGCTCAGATCGAGCGCTACCTCTCAGACAAACCAGATTATCCAGCGCTGCTCACTCAGGCCTGGAGGTTCCTGTTGGTGAAAGACCAAGACAGCAAGATCAGCGGTGAGCAAACAGCAAAACGCCACAGCCGTGTGCGTGTGTGTGTGTCAGCATGGTCGCTTTATCGCCTTAAGCCGGGTGTCCACTGAGCGACTCATCTCGATTGGCCGAGTTTTGTCAATCAGGCGATTTTGTCAGGCAGCTCTAGAATGTTCTCAGGGGCCGACGTCATCATGCCAATCGCGCAATGCGCTCACTCGACTGTGTGAATCTCTCTGCATCAAAAATCATTTTGGTGATTTAGAATTTCACAGCAGAGTCCGGCAGAGGAGAAAATGTCTGCATCATTACGCTGTAGCAGCCCTAAAGGTGGAAGGTGTGGCTTAAAGCTTGGCTCAGGGGGACGGAGGTGTTTGGCGCGTGCTACGCCCTCTTGAACTGAGGATGGAGGTCGGGATGTGAAAACGGATGCAATCATGTGACAATGGAAAAACGTGGAGTGCTCACGCTGGTTTTGTCCGGAACGCCGATTTAGTCAGACCCATGTGTCGATTGTCCGGTTCTTTTTATCAAAGAACACCTTGACATGTTGAGCAGGACCCAATCCTGGATTTTATCAACGAGTCCGCCAATAAAGCTGTTTCTACTGGCCAATCACGCTGACAAAAATCACTCAGGTGACACCCGGTTGTAGGATGCAGTTCCTCAATTGGTCACTAGATGGCCCGTTCAGCAATTTCCTGGAAGAAGAAGAAGTTAAGTCCTGCAGTATATAGACCCTGAGGCGCTGGATTCTGTAGAGTGAAGTCTACGACTCCCCCTGGGGGACGCAGGTTACTTCCCCAGGCAAGGCGCCAATCTACACACGTAACATGACCAGGAATCAAACCCAGGTCTACACATTGGTAGGCCAACACCTATCCACTGAGTTACCTGCTCTACTAGTGACTGCTTAAAGTTAATTCCTGCTTTAGCGTATTATTGCCTTCTTAAGGCCAACCATCGCGGTGAATCACGCCCAAAGCATCCTTTAAGACTCCCCTCCTAAGGCTGGCTTCAGTCAAAGGGGTTGTAGGAAAAACTACGCCGATGTTCTTGAGCCAAATTACCTCTGAAGTACAGTACTCCGTAAATGTACTTCAGATGACAAACTGCTGGAGTACTAGTGTTGGTAGTAGTCGTCGGAAAAAAGATGCAGTTTTACTTTCATCACATTTCCATTGTCCTTTCAGAGTGTCTTCAGTCTCAGCATGGGGACATGATGGACATGTCTCTTCCTAATGGCTCTGTGAGAAGTGCTGTGGCTCCGCCCCCTCTTGGCGTCCTGCCGCCCTGCCCCAACGTTCCTCCCCATGCAAAGAGCCGAGTGTTCGCCATCATCCTGTACGCGGAGTTCCTTAAAGAGGTGGCTGCCATTGCTCAGGAGCACAGCATCGACCCGGATGACATCACAGAGGACGAGGAGGCGTGGCGTGTCTCAATGCCGTCGGCGTGTCAGTGAGCAAGGCACTAGGGAGGAGGTATCGAATGCTTTGAAGTTACTGCTCACTGGCTCATCTAAAATACAATTACAAAGCATGCAAAATGTTTTGCTGAATAAAGAGTCATAAAATATGACATTATTTTTTATTATTTTTATGCATAATTTGTATGTTTGTTTCTATCTTCCTGGCAGAACTTGAATATGGTGATTTTTTTTCCTTGAACATATTTATATGTGAATTAAAATTATATGAAAGGAAGTATTTTAAAAATAAATCATTATGATTTTATTCTACCCACTTTGACATAAAAATTTTTTTGGAATTTGCACAAAGATTTTTCTACATGGTTTTTGTGAAATGTTTCCATTCTTGTTACATTTAATAAAAAAAATTAAATATTGCAAATTGTAAATGCAGAAAACCTTATTTTCTGTGTCCTTCTGAAATCAACTTCTGCCACATAAAACTAGGATAAAATAGTATAAATACAAAATATAGTCAGAAAGTCTTCAAGTTTCACACTAATGTTGCATTATAGTGACATTACACTAAAGCCAACATTTATTGACAAATGCATTAACCACAAACACCGGGAAAACTATTGCCCGCAGTAAATTAGCTAGTTAGCAGCAGTTACCAGGTATATTAACTAGTATTACTAGCTCATAAACGACTAGTTAACTGCCAGGGCTAAAGAACAGTGAAAACTACCTGAAACTCATTCGTTAGTGCACATTCTGAAGGAAAATATAACTTTTTTCCCAGCAAATTCATTCTTTTCACTGTGTGTAGGATTTTAATAATTTCGGTGTTTAAATCTTGAGACTGAAACACGCTTTACTATTTTCACACCAGCATCTTTTTTGGCAACAAACGATTAAATTGTCATTTTGAAAATGAACGATTTCTGTTGCTGACAGGTTGAAGGATATAATCTACTCAGGTCCACACTTTTATTTTGAAATTTAGCAAATTTTCTCCAAAATGTCAGAATTTGTCACCTGTTTTGTTTTTTTTTGTTTTTTTGTTTTTTTGCTGTAAACCGTCTCAGTTTGTCATAAATATTGTGTTTATACTGTTTTGTCATATTTATCTTTCGACGCCTTACTTCAACCGATAAGAGATTTTAAATGCGATATACCAAAACGTGTATCTTCTTGATGCAAATGTTGATTTGTCATATTTAAAACATTCTCAGTGTACATTAAATTCATTGTTTTTCATCTCATCATGTGAAAGTTGTTGACATTATCATATTTATTGTGTGAATTGTAACGTGCCACGTCATGCTGCGTTCATTCAAAGTTCATTCAAAAAATATATTTTCAGTTCGGAAATACTCTACTGTACTGTTGAAGTAATTTGATTACATTTTTTAACAGAGTACAGCTGAAATCCCCACAAAGAAACTGCTTTAGAGGTGATGATAAAAAAAATCCTGGTCGAGCAAGTCGACTGAAATCAAAGCCAATAATGTTTACAACGAAATCAAGAACACACACAAATATTTTGTATGTTTGGCCTCAATGATTCAAGGCCAGGTGATTAATTGGTAAAATTGTTACTATTGCTAAAACTCGAATGATGATATGCTGCCACCTGCTGGTGGACTCTAGCTGAACTTTGATATAAATGATAAATTGCTGATAATTAACAACTGATTTTCATGTCATTAAATGATGTTTTACATTCTTGCTGCTTTGTTGAGTTGATTTAGTTACACAAAATATAAATTTGGTTTACTTGTTTAAAAAAAAACAAAAAACAAAAAAAACAGGAGCAATTTGATGCATCTTGAAATCTCTACTTTGCTGCTGATTTTACTGAAAATAACTGATTTTTATACTGATTTTAAGCAGACTGTGAAATCGGTGCAGTTGGCTTTTTGAAACACTAATCAATGCGTGTCATAGTTGAAGCAATGTGTACATCCTGTATGTCCGCCTACATCACAAACACACAGAGGAGACGGCAGCACAGAAAAAAACCACAGACAGACGGAGGAACTTTACTGATCTCACATTCTTCTGAAGAAAATCAAAGAAGAGGAATAAATGCTGATAATAATAATAATGAAGGTTTTCCTGCTGTTGTGGGTCTTTGGTGAGTCTGAGATGTTTTAAAAGTGTTTTTTCCTGTTTGACACAAACTTTTAAGTTCAGATAATCTTCATCTAAATCAGACGTGGATTTTATAGAAAAATCAAACACAATCAAGAATAGTAGAACATATGCGCATGAGATTGCTACTAAAGCTGGATATGAGCAATAAATACACATAATGTAGATACATTTAAGTTTATATATATTTAGATGTTGATGAAACATTTTTTAACGCTCTAAAGTTGATATTTTTCCCACATCTGTTGGAGTTTATTTAAATCAGTGTGTATAACGCTGTATAGAACAGGTGAGGGAAGCCACCAAGACCCCGTAATTACTCTGAAGGACTTACAAGCTTCAGTGCCTGTGATTGGAGAGACTTTTGTGTCTACTTCTTCTCCAGTCACAGAAAGACTTTTGCTAAAAAGAAGATGTGAAATTTTGGCGCGGGTTTGCCCGGATAACCTGTGAATTTAAATTCTCCGTTTTCTTGCAGGTGGCACAATATTTTTTTGGAGACAACGTGAAGCTGAAATGTATTATGAAGAAGATCCGGGTTTCTATGACGATTACAATTACACTCTGCTGATAGATGGAAATTCAAGTTACGACTTTGTGCTTCCGCCGCCGTGATCAGATGATGAAAACTGATCCCTGTGCTGCTCGCCTAAACCTCCACCTGCTTTGTGTTCTTTCACTTTAATCACGTTTTCTTTTTGTTATTTGCAGTGGTGTTCTGCAAACAGACATCAACCTAAATGGGACAATAAGCTCAGAAAATAAAGTTTTTTTCCCCCTGTTTGTGTTTGAATTTGTTTTTTGAAATTGCAGGTATCAACAGAGTTACAGGTCAGTATAGTGAAGTTTAACACGTTAAAGAAACCTCAGTTCACGCATCATCATCAACCAGCCTCAAACAAATCAGAGGTCAAAGGTCATGTAGAGGGGAAATGTTCGTTATAGAAAATAAAGGAAGTTTGAATACTTTGGAGTCCGAGCTTCAGTTTTTATAGAATTTTCTGTCTTTTTATAGATATATCATACATGTTTTCTGAGTGTTAAATGAGCAAAGCCACCGAGTGCAGAAAGCTGGACCTAGCTTAGCCTTGGGACGGGCCATTATTCTGAAGGTCCATTGGTCCGAAAATTAGGCCTAAGTCAATTCAATAGATTTTAGCGCCGCAGGCCCATAGAATGATACAAAAGGGTTAGGGTTATAACCATTTTTAACAATTTAGAGTCAGGGTTATAACCATTTTTAACAATGTAGAGTCAGGGTTATAACCATTTTTAACAATTTAGAGTCAGGGTTATAACCATTTTTAACAATTTAGAGTCAGGGTTATAACCATTTTTAACAATTTAGAGTCAGGGTTATAACCATTTTTAACAACTTTCCGACCAAAGGACCTTCGGAATATTGACTCGTCACCCTTGGCTTAGCCTTACATTAGCTTAGTCGATTAACACATTATCAAAATACAACATAAAACTAGACTTTTCTCAGCTGCCTTTAATCAGTGATGATTTTATCTTAATATTTTAATTTGGTATTTTATGTAATTCCCATTTTACAATCACTTTTTAATTATTTTTTTTGACGTTTGGTGTTTTACTGTCGTTTATTGCATTTAATTTTGTGAAGCATTTTGTATATATGGTTGGCAGTGCTATATAAATAAATATTATTATTATCACAATCTTTACGTGCAAACAATTTCAACAAGCGTAATTCTGAGCTTGCTAACTGCTAATGCCGTTGTATCAAATTGGCTAAGCTAGCTAGCGCACCAGCTATTCAGTTAATGACTCAACAGAAAGTAGTTGGGAATTATTTGTATTACAAATTCTTTCAGCTGACTGCAAGCTATATCAAATTTATTGACTTTTTTCCCAATTCTGAAACAAGTATTTAGCCTCTGTAGCTGCATTAAAAAGACATTGAAATAATTTTAAATTTACGGTGATATTTGCTGCCAAAAATGCTCGTGTGGTCCTGATTGCTCCATCGTAAAGAAAATACTTATTTCCCAGAATGCTGGGCTCCTTCCACGTCTATTTGTTGGTTTTCTGAAGCGTCAACTGTATTAATCAAAATGTCATGAACTGATTTTCAGAAAACTTGTTGAAAAGCTTCGACGTGACACGAAGAATAAATCATTAAATTCTGCGGTGGCAAAACAACAAGATTAAAAAGATATTTAACTTTTTATTTTATTTTTTAAGTTGGCTGTTAATTGTTTGAGGCATGCGCTGTCATCCATCTTCAGGCTAATATACTCAAAGGTTTCTATAATTCACGCACACCAGACTCGTATTAAAAATATCTTGGTGCCCACCAAAGCTCGGCTTTTGAAATGAAAGAAACTTGACAAATACGCTCATTTGAAGCGACACATAACTTCAGAACCACACAAATTAAATCATGCATATGAGGATAAGATTATTTCCCGCAGCAATCCCAGACACATCCAGCAATCACACCTGCTCCATCCAGCAGGTGGCAGTGTTCAGCAGGTGGCAAGGCAAGGCAAGGCAAGGCAAGGCAAGGCAATTTTATTTATATAGCGCCATTCATACACAAGGCAATTCAAGGTGTTTTACAAGTGAAATACATTAAAATAAAATATTAAAGGAGATCATTAAACACAAAAGCTAAAAGCAACACAATAAATAGCTAAAAACTGCAGAAAATGCATTTAAAAAGCAAACAAAGCAAAAGCAACAGCAGACAAATATAAAAACAATAACTACAGATTATCCTAATAATAAGTTACAGACATATTACATAAGCAAAACAAAGTTGTTGTTTTTTTTAAATATTGATCTGCATCAAAGTTAACAAACTTTTAATTTGATGAATTATGGGATGTATTATTTATGAAGCCTAGGCATGAGTGTGCTTTCCGATATAAATAGAATCCCAGTAATGCCTTTGGTAAAGACAACTCATTTTTTTCTTGCAGTTTTTCTTCTTTTGAAATCACATATGTTGGGGGGGGGTCACCTTTCTGTATTTTGAAATTAAATTACTTTGTCTTTGATGATTATTTGCAATCTTGTAACACAATGAGACTTTGCACCTAAAGGTCTTGTTGGTTCAACACTGAGGTGAGAAAATGAAAACTGAGCGAACATCCTCTGGTGCTGCGGTCAGCGTCTCATTTCCTGAATACTGCGCGAAACTGAGAGAGAATCAGAGGGTAGAGAGACAAAGAGAGAGAGAGAGAGAGAAAACAGGTGTCGAGATACTGAGGGGGAGAGGAAGAAAGACTGTACCAAGTAAAAAGGAAAATAGACGACAAGGAACGATAAGAGAAAAACAAAAAGAAACGGAGGAAAATAAACACTTTTGCTGATGATCATCGGCTGTTTGTGACAAAAGTGGAGGAACGAGATTCACGATGAAGCTGTGCTGCTCCGTCTGCTTCTTCGGTGAGTTCAATCTACCCGCCAACCGGAACTCAACGGGTTTTTTGTTTGTTTTTTAAATGTTGAGTTGGTTATTTTCCAGAAAGACAGAACATTTAATCATATTTTATTGATTTTCAATGAGCACAAAACAGAAAATAATGTAAAGTTTATTAATTAAACTCTGAAGCTAAGACGTAGGTGACTGAAATGTAGACTTTGGTTGAGGGGTATAGTGGCCCAGATGTGTCACAGTTTGAGTCCTCGTTGCTTCATAAATCTTAATTTGGCCATTTAAGTTCGATGGGTAACCTTACAATACGAACATCACAAACTGGAAATGTTCGAATACAGGGGATATAGAAAGTCTACACACCCTTGGGCTTTTGCACATTTTAATTTCTGCATGCCATTTTTGAACGAATGAAAGAATTCAGGCTTCTCTATATTAAAATTTCTAAAATTATCCTCTTTAAACTCAAACCGAAAACAAATCTCTACAACATGATATAAATTAAATAGAAATACCAAAGCCAAAGGGTTGAATAAGTAAAGGCGCCTTTTGGTATAACACAAGGAAATCATGACTTTTACAGCCAGTTTTATTTAGACATGTCAGGGGAAACTGAGTAACCGTGCAAGAAGGAGTCGAGTGAGGGAAGCCACCAAGACATTTATAACAACTCTGAAGGACTTACATTCGTCTCTGGCTGTGATTGGAGAAATTGGGAAAATTGCCAATTTTGCATTTTGCACCAACAGTTGCACAAAATCATGACGCAGTGGCAGACAGAAGAATCTTCCTTAAAAAGAAGACTTGA
>OMMV01018234.1:2498-23445 GCA_900302635.1 Chatrabus melanurus
CAACCAGATATGGATTTCAGATTTGGCGCAGACTGCAAAGGGAGAACAACGCCTCTCTCACGCACATAAACACGCACACAACTCGTCCGATTGCAGTGACGTAGAGGCCGTTTACGTGATGTAAGATCGTGGCTCTTGATCAGGTTTTTTTAATCGATCACCATCACCCCCTTATGATTTAAAAAAAATCCTCGCAACTATTTATGCAGCTATATACAAGATCATTCAATATCAGACACAATTATTTCTGATTTCAAACATTTTGTATTATTTAGTGTTTGTTTGGGTTGACATTTCAACCTTATTCAACCACGCAGCAAAAAGTGTAAACATTTCAATTGTTAATTATTATTACACTAATAAAAAAATCAACTAAGGCACTTTTTGATTTGATAAAGAGAAATGTGTTTACATAATTTCAGTGTACTGGGCTTAAGTTTGTTAAATGAGTCATTCTTGTTGGCAAATATAGTGT
Organism: Chatrabus melanurus; assembly: GCA_900302635.1. Taxonomy (NCBI): domain Eukaryota; kingdom Metazoa; phylum Chordata; class Actinopteri; order Batrachoidiformes; family Batrachoididae; genus Chatrabus; species Chatrabus melanurus. The sequence continues at coordinate 2,974 of OMMV01018234.1, forward strand.
TCTCATAATCAAGACAAATGTTAGGATTTATTTAGATGGAAATGTGTGGCATGATTAAATTATATTTATTCAACAAATTTCCTTTTTGAGTGTATTATTATTATTATTATTAGTAGTAGTAGTAGTAGTAGTAGTAGTAGTAGTAGTAGTAGTAGTATAATATTAGCCTCATCTTTTATTATATCAATAATCATTTTTATGAACTACTTTATGGATGTTTTCTCATATATTCAGAATTAATATTGCATGTTGTAATATAATAAATATTACAATAAAGGTAATAAATACTTTAAGTGCACACAAGAGTCAATGACAGCAATAATAACAAAACAGCAATAATAACAATAATAATAATAATTTATTATTGCTCTAATTTCCCTCTAAAATTGTCAACAATATGATATAATTTTGGATATTTTATTTACAATTAAATTTCTAATGCTGATCACCAGTCATCATATATAAAACTTCATTTAAAAGTATGTATCTTTCTATCAATAAATAAATCTGACATTGTTATCCTGGTGAGTTTCCTGTCTCGGCCTTTGACTATCTGCTGCTAACTTGTTTGTGATTCTTTTACTGTTAAATTCATTCATTTAGTCATTCATTCTTATTCACCGGCTACTGTTGATTAAAAGTGTCTATGTTGCTTACCATTGACTCCCATGATTAAATTAAATTTTTTAAAAAGTGGTTGCAAGTTATTATGTTCAGGGTCTTTATTATTTACTAGCACATTGACACCCATTAATGGAAAATTGCGCCTTGATTAAATTAATATGCAGAACACAGCATTAGGTTTGAGTCCACACTTGATTTTATATATGAGTCCAACTGCAACTGTTCTGTGTGCAGGGAGGTAAGAACACATTAAGGGTTGTTAGGGGGGAAATTCAACAACAAATACAAACAAAACAAATATTGCTGATCTTGGTGATGACTCTTGTGTGGCTTTAAGACTGGAAACATCCATTTTATGGCACAAAAACACTATGTTTTGTTATAACACCTAGGCAACCTGGACAGTGGGTACTTCTCTTGATATTAAGTCACTTTTATTGAGTGAATAAAAGGGAATTCTTGGAATGCCAAAATTCTGTGGGCCTTCTCTCATCTGTCCTCATCCAACCTCTTTCCCCAAAGGTTTGTTGCCATTGGCCTGTCAGTTCTCATTATGCAAATTTTAGGTACTGTGTGATGTTTAACTGCTCAGAAAAATGTGGTCGCAGGGAAAAGGCTTCAAATTATTCCATACACTGTAAATTTTACTTTGAAGGATTTTCTTTTCAAAAAGAAGTGCCATTTCAGTTGGAGTTTGCTTTAATGCACATGAAAGACTTGACTACGGTACTAGATTTGATCTGTTTTCTTGTATGAAAATCTTTGTACCATTCCACCACAACATTGTGTCTGGTGATAGAAGAGACAAAAGTTGCACTATGCCTAGTTTCTCCAGTCATAGCCATGGAAGCCTATAACTCTTTCAGAGATCTCAAGGGTGTCTTGGTGGCTTCCCTCACTCAGTTTTTGAGAACCGCCTACTCCAGACAGATTTACCATACAGTACCGCACTGTTTGTATTTCTTAATGATTGATGTAAATGAGGGCAGCACGGTGGCTTATTGGTTAGCATTGTTGCCTCAGAGCTAGAAGATCCCAGGTTTGCTTCCGACCTGGTTCTTTCTGTGTTCCCTTGTTTGTGAGGGTTCCCTCCGGGTGCTCCGGCTTCCTCTCACTTCCAAAGACATAGGTGTGCATGAGAGTATAAATGTATTCATCTGTCTTTATGTGGCCCTGCGATGGCCTGTCCAGGGTGTACCCTACCTCTCGCCCAATGACCGCTGGGGTAGGCTCCAGCACCCCCGTGACCCTTAATTGCAGTAGGCGGGTGTAGAAAATGAATGAATGGTTGATGTAAATGAAGTTCAATACACAGTCAGTGATTTGGAAATGTTCATGCAGCCATCCCCTGACTTGTCTAAAGAAAAATGTCTGTAAAAGTGATGATTTTATCCTCATATTTTGAATTATGTTCATGTGTCCCTTTACTTATGGACCCTGAAAGTGGAGGTTTGCTGTAATTGCTACATGGTTATTGCTATAGTTTTGCTAAACCCTTGAATTAAAGCTGAATGTCGACACTACCAGCACATCTTGATTCTTTTATTTCCTCTCCATTGTGGTGGTGTACAGAAGCAAATGGTGTCACTGTCCAAATACTTACAGACCTCGGTGTATAACCCATGCTATTTTCTTTTTGTTGTTTGATTCCAGCATATATATCATCTCCCTTAATAGCAGACCGAAAAAAAAGTAACATTCAATGGCCTCCCCATTAAGAGTCAGTGTGCGTCAAACATTTTGGCTCAAAGGGAAAACAAGATCCATTGAATAAGTTGTAGAACAGGAATATCCGTGACTGCACGTCAGTTGGTAGAGCAAGTTGTTCACGAACTGGAAAGGTCAATGGGTCAATGACTGCTTCTGTGTCATACTGCAAAACACTTAAAATATTTAGGATATTACTCTGTTGGTGGGAGACACTTGATTTCAAGAAAGACTGGATCTATGCTCTCTCCCGTGGACTCTGGAATGACCCAGGAGGCCCAGTCTGGAATGGCAGAGTCAAAGACAGGTGGGGCATTAGAACTCAGTCTCTGTGACAGGGGTTGAAGTGGCTCTGTGGCGACGTTCCCGAGCTGCTTCTTGCCTTTGATGTCGGTCTTCTTCCAGGCAGGTTGACGCCCAGCAGGTGATAGCCCACCACCACTTGCGGTCTAGTGCTATTTGCTGAAGTTCGGGTGGCTGGATGTGGCACCATTTGAGGTTTTCCTTCAGATTGTCTTTGTAGCGCTTCTGTAAGCAGCCTTGCTTTCTACGACCTTGGGCTCATTTGCTAAAGAACAGTTGCTTGGGAATACACTCGGGACTGTACTGTTACAGTTTAGTATAAATCCTTTTTCTGCTAACTAATGGTGGATTCTTTCATGGAGTCGAGATTTGTATGGAGTTATACTTGTCATTACAGGAAGTTTGAAGCAGGAAGTTAGAACCAGGGAGTATGTGTGTGTTTGTATCTAGTTAACTATGCTGACATGTTGTTGAGCTCGACACAAATCTGTGACATCTGCTTGCATCCTTTGTTTACGTGGCATTGTCTGTAAATATATTTTCAGTTTAATACTTACCTTTATCTATGATAAGATATTTGTTGATATTTTACCATTTGGTCTCCGTGTTAGTTAAGTGAAACATCAGCAGAAACCACATTATTGTTACTTTGCACTGCTCGTGTTCGGCTCGTCTTTGGATTATTTAATGCTCCACCACCAAAAAAAGGATTATTTAATGCTGCAGTGAAAAATGTAATAAAGTGTGAGTAAATGAGATTTGAATGTAATTGGATATTTATGTTTTATTTGTAGTTTCGCACCTTCCAACATAGTTAACCCTTTGGACAACATTAAATGTCTTCAGAGTCGTGCTGGAAGGGAGCTGCCAGTGGCTCTTGCTAAGATACAAGTAGAGAGAAAGACAGTACAGTTACATTATTATGCTTATTTAAGTTGACTTTAACTCAAATTAACCAAGTTAATTGTACTTCAATAAAATAAGTTTTGACAGCTGAATCATTTAAGTTTACTAAATTTAAATGTTTTGAGACAATCAGTTGCCTCAAATTTTCTGGTACTGCTAACTTATTCAGGTTTACAGTGATACTTGTAGTAATCAACTGGAAGTACTGGATGATAAACTATTTCCTTATAAATAATTAGTAGTTACATTTTTTTTCAATTTATTAATGCATCTACACCGTTTTAAAAAATTAATCCAAAGAAACAAAGGCTGCAAGGTTGAGTGTGACAAGGCAAAATAAGTCAAAGTGCCAAAAGAATGGTGAAAAATTTCAATAAATTAAAGGTTATACTAAATAAATAAAGGTTTGCAAAAATTAAGCTCAACAAACACAAGGTTAAACAAGTTTTAAAAATAGATTCATGTCACTTTTCATAGCAACAACAAACGTAGATCTCTCATCCATGATCATATTAATAAAATATTTTTTCATTCATTCATTTTCTATACCCGCTTATTCCAATTAAGGGTCACAGGGATAAAATATTTTGAGTATCTTATTGCAACCAAGTCCTAACAGACAAGTTTATTCTGCAGCCTGCAGGCTGTGACACATCTTGACTGATTGTTCACCAGCAGAGGTGAATGAACACATCTTTGATAAATCTGTATAATATGGGGTCTTCAAGGTCTTCATTAAACAGATGATAGCAGGTGTAGAATATTAAAGAGGTTCTTTGCATTTATTGGGACATTCAATCCAACAGTCACGTGATAAATTCACATTTTGTCACATATGGTTTTTAAAGTTTTACATAAGATTCACATGATGTACAGTAGGCACATGTTACTTTTGGTAATTTTACATGTGGGATGCCATATAAGTGTAAATAAATTATTTTCCTGAAGGTAAAGATGATAAATTTGCACAAATTGACATATGTTAAACTTTTTTTCATGTAGAGTTGACTTGTACACTGCTAAAATAAAGTTGAGAAAAAAGAAAAAAGCAAGGCAACCAGCTGCACATAATTTTATTATTATTATTATTATTGTTGTTGTTGTTGTTGTTGTTGTTGAGTATAATCAACTTAAAACCATAATGTCTGTCTCAAGCTTTTAAGCATGGCTTGTCTGACTCCCTGAATTACAACTTTGATCCCTCAAAAGAGGTAAAAATAAAAGTTTGGGGTGGTCAAAACATTTATATATGCTTCTTACCTCTAATTGCCAATGAACATATCAGAGGGACAGCACAAGAAGGATGGTTTGGAGACAAAGTCAGAGAGGTGAGACTGAGAAGGTTTGGACATGTGCAAGGTGGGACCCAGGTTATATAGGGAGAAGGATGCTGAGGATGGAGCCACCAGGCGAAGAGGGAGGCCAAAGAGGAGGTTTATGGATGTGGTGAGGGAGGACATGCAGGTGGTTGGTGTGACAGAGGAGGATGCAGAGGACAGGGTGAGATGGAGACGGATGATGACCCCTAACGGGAGCAGCCGAAAGAAGAAGAAGAAGAGAAAGACTTGTAATTGAGAGGGGCACACTTATTTCATGGATATTTAACAACACCTACTGTTATGGATGTATATGACATGTAAAAGTCTAGACCCTGAATATAAGACAACGTCATTTTTTCAGCTATATTTCCAAAAAAAAAAAAAAAACAGTGTTATATTTGGCCCATTACAGTATTTACAACAAACAGTGGACTAAGACTTCAGGGGTTTTTTCTGTCACTGATTATTTGATGTTTAAAATTACAGTCTTTCTGATAGACATGTTTGTGTGCCTAGTTTTTCCTCCTTTTCCTCATGCCGGAACACTACTACAGTCCTGATGCAAATACGCTTGCATTTGGTCTCTATAATGGAAATCATAGTTGTTCCAGGGAAATTCACCAGGACAGTCCAACAACCGCATTAGAATCTATGTTAACTGATGAACCGCTGATTGGTGACCACTGCACCGACACTCAACTGATGAATCTGTGGTAAAGGAGAAGACGAGAGTGTCCTTTGACTGCAGACAGTATATGGTCCATGAGCGGGACGCAGCATCATCAGTCTTGGAAGGTTTTCATAATTTCCTTGACATATCTGGATGAGTAAGAATTTTTATAGCAACTTCAAGCACATCATGTTTATGTGAACTGTACATGCAATCTGTGTGTCTGAAGTTCAACAAATATTTATTTCCTTGTGAAGTGGCCAAGTCCAGAGTCTTTCATGTAGCTTCAGCTTCAGTCTGAAGTTAATTATCTAAGTATGTTGGATTTTTCTAGATGTCCTCAGCACTTGAAAGCTTTTTTCCTACTAACCTTGTGTCGTTATTTATCTAAGATAAAGAATTTGTCTGTGATGATGGAATGGCAATGATTTTCTCTTAAGGATGCAAAGACCTCTTCAGCAGCAGCCAGTCATATCTACTGCAATTATTTAATAGTCAGGTGGTTTTGTGAAATCACTGTGGATAAAAGCATCATTTTTGGTACAATACTTCCTTAAGACATAGCATGTATTTTAGTCTAGGATCCTCCAGAAAAAAAACCCACCAAACTGCAAGACTGTCATGTGGTTCCCAATCCCTGTCCTCAGTGACCCCTAACCTGCACATTTTTCTTCTTTTCCTGCTCTGCCAAAAGTTGATTACCTCATTCAGGTGTGTTCAGCCAATCAGCTTTGGGTACAGTAGATAGACATTTTTAAAAAAAAGTGCAGGTTTGGGGTATCTGGGTACAAGGATTGGAAAACCGAGGGAGAAAAATGTGGTCACTATTCTTGACTCAGATAGCTTCCAAAATTTGATATGCAGATGCTTCTGGACATTACTTTGACATTATTAAAGTACTTGTATGGCTGTAATTTATTTTAACAATTTTACCTACATCCCAATATATGTCAGTTTTTGAACATCCATCAGCTGTTCTTGGGTAAAGCTACAGGGATCTGTTGTATGAGGTCTGAGCTTCTTCAAGCAGATGGAGATGATAGTGTCCTGGTGTTGCAAGAAATCTTTGCTTTCTTTTGTAGACAGGTATCCTCCCAGCAGACTGGAAGAAAGGACTTGTTATCCTAGTCTGGAAAGGAAAACGTGAGATTGCCTGCATTGCAACATCTACAGAGTTCTTACACTGCTCTCTGTGCCGGGCAAGGTACTTGCAAGTGTCATTCTAAACAGTAGTGCCAGCCAGTTACTACTCGGTGACCAGAGCAGTCTGGTTTCACGCACAAGAAGTCAACCATCAACAACTCTGTAAGTATTCACAGAATATCAGCAAGGCTTCTTTGCAGCATATGTTGATTTTTTACAAACAATCAACATTGGGACAGCCTGAGACATTGCAGGATCTCCAATAAGTTCCTGGACATCATAGTCAGGCTTTGAATCTCAGACTTCACCCAAGTGAATTCTGGCATCCAACAGGGATGAGGTCTGGCTCCTACACTATTCGATGCTTACATGGACTAGATGTTGGGTAGGGTCATGTTGTGCAGCAACTTGAGCTCTTTGTTGGTGACGACCTTGACTTTGCAGACATTGCTGTGATCTTTGTGGAATCAGTGGTTGGCCTGATTGCAGCACTTGAGAAGCTGAGTGAGGAGTCATAGTGGTTTGCGATTGTCCTGGATGAAGACTATGATCCAGGCTTTCAATGTCTTCCCGGGCTCAGCCATCAAAAGTGTATCTGTATGTGGTTAAAGTGTCAAACTTTTGAACTTATCTAGGCAGCGACATTCATGTCTCTGACACCTCAGCCTTTGACATCCAGAGACATTGTCTAGGAAGAGGATCTCAGACCAAAACATTGGCTTCCCTTCGGCCACCCCCCCAACTCCTCATGAAGGAGAAGGACTGTCAGTTCCGATTCAATTTGGAGCCTTTTAGCAGCTCGCAGGGCTCTTCACCTGGGAAAAGGCCACATGTTTGTTGATTTCAGTCTGACCATGTTCTTGGTCTTCTTGCGGCAGCGTGGTGGCCTAGCGCTTAGTGCGACCGCTTTCAATGCAGAAGGTTCCTGGTTCGAGGCCACCCCTGCCCATTCTCCATGTAATGTGGAGTTGCGTCAGGAAGGGCATGCGGCGTAAAACTTGTGCCAAATCTACATGCAGGTCCATGTGGGATCTGCTGTGCCGACCCCAAGTTAAAATTGGGAGAAGCCGAAAGAACTTACTTACTTCCATGTTCTTGGTCTTTTTAGCCTCGAAATGTGGTTACTTGGGGGGAGAAATTTCAAGAAGGTTGTTAATCGGCATCACCTCGCATGCACAGTGCCATATGGGCAGTCACTACTGCCTCCTTCCAAATGTGGGGAGGGGCAACTGTTTCACAGGGCAGGGCTCACATGCACTAAATGTGCACACGCATCCAGTCCTTCTATGAACACAGAATAGCTCGGGTAACAACTCACACAGAGTGAGTGTTGCTTCATTCTCTGAGCAGGAAGCCATTACGCCACCACATCTTTACATAGAATATAGCTGTTGGCTGCTATATTAATGTTTAAAATGTTGTTCATAGGATATTTAAGTGTAAAATAGAGCACTAAGCCAACTAAATGTAAGTTAATGTTTGGTTTTTGTATTACAAATTCTTATTTTCTGTTTGGGATTATTGAGATCATTTATTATATAATAAGATCATCTATGTTCAATTACAAATTAATTAGTAACTAATCTATATGCATATTAAACTACGTGGAAAAAAAGGCCTCACTTGCTTCCTTGAGGAAAAATAATGTGAAACAGCCCTTCCTCCTCTGCGTTGGAGAGAAAAAGAACAAAAACCAAATGTTCTTGATTATTGTTGATTAGAAAGTGATCCAGGGCCCAGACACCAATAGTGGTGTTGGCTTTTTCTTGGAAATGCAGAAGATTGCTCACAAGTCAAAGAGACCACAACTTCTGTGAGAAAACTGAAATGTTAACAGTTATTAAGAGATAACTCAAACTGTTCACATTATGATTGTAAAGTGCACCACAAAGCCTGTTCACTTCTTTGTCCAGACAACGTTTTACCACAGGCTTCATCCTGGAAAGAGGTGGTACGAGAATTGTGGACACCAGTGATGATCGTTACCTTTTTGGAGTTAATAGTTCTTCAGAAAGCAACTCAGCACTATACATCGGGTGGACACAGTCCAGGAGTTGACCTCTGAAACACAATCTGATGCAAAGGTTCAAGGTGATCGACCTCCATGTCGTACAACAGCTGCCTCCATGTCGCATGTTCTTCTCCGTACTGTACAGACGTTTGGTTGGAGACTGCAATCATTAATTGTTCCACTCTTGAAAAAATGGTTGAAAGCACCATCCAAAAAATAGTTTGTTAAAAGATCATATTGATCAACTATTTGATCATTTTCTTGATATTTAACATGGAAGCAAAGGGGCAGAAGTGGCTGAGCCTAAACAATTTCTCCTTAGTGTGAGATTGTATCCAAGATAAAATTGGTGTCTGTAGCCAAATTCCTCAAACAAGCTAAATATATGGATGTGTCCAGATTAGGTAAATAAAAATTCAAAAACAGTGTGTTAAAGGGCACCATCTTGGGGGATGGTGGGTTAGGAAGATTTTGATTCATAGCCTTTAAGTTCTTAGAGAGCAGTCTGTGGCTGTGTTTTTCTTAAAATCCTTAGTTGTGATCAAAAGTTTGCATACACTCAATGCGAACATGATTGCGAAACGCGAAATCACTGGACTTTCAGTGATTTCTTCGAACTGTTCATTGTCTGGGAAGAGAATGATTGCATAACATAACATCTTCAAACTGGGGAAAACAAGAATTTGGTGCACATTTTAATTTGTTTTAAATGATCTGGAACCAATATAAGGTCAAAATTATACAACCAGGTCCACAGTGACAGTTTTTTTTTTTCATTTTGCCTCTACACACCATCACAATGGAGTTGAAATGAAATAATCAAGATATGCTTGTTGTGTGGAATATTAGCTTTAAATCCAGGGGTTTAACAAAGATGTTGCATGAACCATTTAGGGACTCTAAGTATTTTTATACAGTCCCTACATTTTCAGAGCCCATAAGTAAATGTACAAACTAAATTTAAGGATTAATTTGAGTTTTCTTAAGACAAGTCAGGGGATGGATACATGAACCTCTCCAAATAACTGAATATGTCTTGTACTTCATTTACATCAATTGTTAAGTAATACAAACAGTATGGTAGTGTCTGGTAAATCTGTCTGGAGTAGGCAGTTCTCAAAAACTGAGTGAATGTGCAAGAAGGAGATTAGTTGGTGAAGACACCAAAACACCCAGACAACTCTCAGACAAGATGCACAATGCACAGCTCCTCCAGTCACATCCACAGAAAGCTACAGAGTTATCTGGGTGTGTTGGTGGCTTCCCTCACTAGTATCTTTCTTGCACATCACTCACCGTTACTATTCCAAATATACCTATGTTCCTTGTGGACAAACAACTAAATCTTACCTGACCAAAAAACTTTACTGAAGAACATTTTTGTTTGTTTGTTTGTTAGTTTTTTGTTTTCTTTTTTCATCCATGTGATCAGATGCATATTGTGCAGTGGATAACCATAACAATTGTGCATTTTATGACTAAAGGATGAAACCAATAATTTGCATCACATTTTTACCAAAATTGGAGCAACTTTAACTTTTGGCTCCTGTACAAACTGAAATTGACCTTTGACCCCATTTTTGCTGTTTTTACACAATAACTCCAAAACATTCAGCCATAGATAGTCCAAACTATACCTTTTTGAAATCTTTATGATCAGACAAATAATATGGTATACTTTTCAATATAATTTTGACCCCTGTGTAATCCTTCATTGACCTCTTATGGTCCTCAGAGGTCAAATCCAACTTGCCTCCACATCTTAAAATAAACCTTATGGTATGTACTAACTGTGGTCGAAATTTCATGCTTTCGTCATAAAATCCACAATTGTTCTCATATGGGAGCTTATCAGCTACACTAATACTTTTGTTGAGCTTGAAATTGTCTGTTTTGGAGGAGGGGCTTCTTTCTATGACAACAGTCTCTCAGTCCATTGGCAAGTCTGTGCCACAGTGATTCCTGGGTTATTCCTGACCATCTGAACTAATGTCCTCTTAGCTTAAGGTGACAGTGTGTGTTGTCATATGTCTTGGCCCATAGCGAGTTTTATATGGCATGATACGAAAAGTTAAGTGCTACATTTTATGCATATTCTTACAAATTCCTGCACATATGCTCAACGTGCATTTCGCTTAAAATGTTCAGAAACGCGTGTTTGCATTTTGGTTAAGGTTAGAGTTACGATTGGAATAACCATAAGAAAAGAATGACTTACCACTTCTTTTTTTTTTGCTCGGATAATCTGCCATCTTGGTGTTGGTGATGTCATCACTGCCTCCCAGTGGAAAATATGTGGGATACATATGAAATCCGCACAAAAAAAAAAAAGTAATTTTAGCTGTTGAGAGGGTATGTAAGCTAAGCACAATGTTGGGCGCTGATCACAAAGAGGTCAGATTTATCCTTTTCATTAGTCATGGGCATGTTGTGGGCATAACATAAAATCCACCAATCAGAGCAGCACCTGCCACTGCCTTTAAGACACAAATGCACCAAGTACTTGTGGCATTGCTGTTCAGCAAGCGCACTCAGAAGTAAGAGGTTTTCTGGTGAGGAAACAGAGTGCGCCCACGTGAAGCATCTTGCAAGAGGCATAACACTGGTCGTGTAGTGATTGCTACAACAGTTGGAGTAACACCTGCTGCATCCACTACATCTGGCGTTGCTCACTGACCCCCGTGCACGGTTATGCACATGGGTTTCAGCTGGCATTTCAAAGGGACCCTTGAATGAATGAAAGCACAGAGACCCAACACCGACTGTACCTTTAAGGTAAGTTAAAAACTCTTCAACCTGTATTTACCTGGAAAGTTGCTGTCATGCACTCGGTCATGTGTGCTGTCGTACACGTTGGAGCAGATGACTGAGTGCACTTTTTTCTGTCCAGGTTGGAATGTGTGTTTCGTGTTTGTAATGTGTTGTGGGGTCAAAGCACAGGCTGTTACGCAAAATCAAAACAGCTATGTCAACTGTCTTCCAGACACGCTGTACCATTTGAAATGCTCCATTTATATTTGGTAATGATGTTTGAAGGACACCGCTTACTACTTTCATCTCTTTTTAATACAGATTTATAAAATATTCTCCCCTTTTTTATGAAAGCTCTAATTTGAAACGCTTTTGGATGTTACCGCTATAGTATTTCAAATCCCTGATTTTTTTCTGACATAATTATCTTATTCAATGTTTTGAATTTTTAAAACAGTGAAGCATTTTCTGAAGCAATTGGTTGAAGCAAATGGTTCTAATGTTTCAAAATGATACCTTTGAAGCATTTGGTTTAGTTTTTCAGGCATTTGGAATTATTTTCTGACCCAATTAAGCCCCACTGCCCACTAGAAGTTGTCATAGTACTGTTTTATGCACTTTGAAACAGTGAATCATTTTCTGAAGCAATTGTTTCATGTAGTGGTTTTAGCGTTTTGATTCAAAGAATCATTTTGAAGCAATTATTTTATTTAATTTTTCAAACATTTTTGCAACAATTGATCATTTTCTGAAGCAATTGTTTCATATAGTGTTCAGCCCATTTCAAAACAATACTTTCCAAAAGCAATTGTATCATTGAATGCTTTGAGTATTTCAAAACAGTGAATAATTTCATGGAAGAACTGGTTCATCTGGCATTTTGTTCCTTGCAAAACAGCAAATGATTTTCTGAAGCAATTGTTTCATTGAATGCTTTGAGTATTTCAAAACAGTGAATAATTTCATGGAAGAACTGGTTCATCTAGTCTTTTGTTCCTTAGAAAACAGCAAATGATTTTTTGAAGCAATTGATTCAACTGGTATGTTTGATCCTTTCAAAACAGTAAATCATTTTCTGACACACTTGTTTCATTTAGTGTTTCAAGCATTTCCAGACAGTGAATTGTATTCTGAAGCAATTATTTTATTTGTATGTTGACTATTTCACACACACGCACGCACACACACACACGCACACGCACACACACACGAGTGTAATGCTACCAGGGAGTTTGCAGCTAACTATACACACCAGTGTTCAAAGCATCAGTCACAGTTTATTGTCATAGTGTTAAATTTCAACAACATGGAGTTAATCTTAACCCCATCATATAGTGTAATGAAAAATAATGGAGTACTTTCATGTGAATATGTTGCCTATTGATACTTTGAAAGTGATGAAATGGATTCTGACAGTAATAATTTGACCTTGCAGAATTTGTGACACTGACTACATCTCCAGACTTGATCTTATTCAGAATGCATCGTCTGTATCCGGATACATAAGCCTATCCGAGAGTTAAATCGCTGCACTGGTAAAATGCAGAATAGATTTCAAAATTCTCCTGATTGATTGTCTTTAAAGTGCTTAATGGTCTGGCTCCACCATATATTACTGACCTGTTCAATGATTATAATCCGGGCAGACCTCCCCCGGCTTCCGGCAGTCGTCTTTTAATTTTACAGAGAACAAGATCCAGATCTGGCTGTCTGGAAGAAACCGCCACTTGACCTGAAATCTCTTCCTGAAATGTTCTTAAGGACAAACCTTAAAACTTTATTTTCTCAGGCCTCTGCCTGTTCGGTGTGTCTGTGCGTCCATGTGAATGTGTGTGTTGTCGGGCTGCACATATGCTGCCGGTGGAAGCAACGTCACCTTTGTGGTGTTTTTATCAGTGATTTTTGATCATTTCAACATTTCAAACCATAAATTTTTGTCATTATTAGTGACGTCACTAATTGATTTATGACCCTCAAATTTACTTGTTTTTCTTCTTTTGAGATGTTTTATTTGTAACCAATTGAACATGCATTATTTATATATAAATTATTGTTTTAATAATTATCTTAATGCTAAACACTTTGAACTGACTTTTTGTTTAAAAAGTGCTACATAAATGTATTGGCTAATTAAAATTATTACTTATCATTATATACAATACATCATGAAACTATTATAATTATAATTATTAGTACTACATTAGTACTACATTAACCATATTTATAATTGATCAAAATGTCACATAAATTGTATAATAATAATAATAATAACGACTGTAGAATTGTTTATGAATGCTAATATGCTAAAACCTATATCTATCATTATTGTCCTGGCGAAATTGGTCAAATTGGCCAGTACAATAATTATATATGATAGAAGTGTCACCCAATTAAGATATTTTTACATTGCGCATATTGTCGGATGTACACGTTATATTAACTTGGTGAAAATATATATTTTATCTGGTCCTTTAAATTAGATGTAAATACGCATAAGGGAACTGCGAGAGTTCGTGTTTGTCTTAATAAATAAACTGTAATATTCAGCCGTTTGATTGTGTTTAAAAGACTTGCGCATACAAAATCCAAAATTATTGGACAAAGACAAGACGCACAGAACTGCGCTAACAGAGGGTAAATGGAACAATTACGGAATAGTGTCGCCACCCTCTGGTGACTTGTAGGTTCTGCTTACTGGGGCGGCAACATGCTTTGTTTCTTTCTCTCTTTTTTTCCTTCTTTCTACTGCAATCCAAACTTTGAATTAAATCAGACAAATGACGCACAGAGGTGAAGCTATATGATTTTCTGATAGGTTTTTTTCCCCAAAGCGCTGGTTGCTTTCAATCGACTCGCCTGGATGTATTCCTGATCTGATGACTGACACATGTGCGGAACTAGCCGTGGCCTTTATTGCTCTTTCTCCTTTAGGAGTGTCCAGGGCAAGGAGCAGAGGGCGGAAGGTTCCCAGGTAGAAACAAAGGCTTGCTCCAAATGACCGTGAGTTCTGCGCGTACCCGTCGGGGAGAATCCAATAAAGCCGATCATTTCCGCTGGGCCTTTTGTCCAGAGCGCAGTCCCACAACAAGAGCAAAAAAACAAAAACAAATGGGTGCCATTCTTGAAAAAGGGCTAATTGTGTCTGGACGGCCATAAAGCCATTAAACCTGGAATGCCAGACAGTATAGCAGACCGGACGTTTTATTGCACTGTCTCTGTTCCAACCTTTGAAGTTTGGGTCCATCTGCGTCCCCCGACGCGTCACAACAGCAGTCCAGTTGGACTATAGAGTCCAATTTAATGTCCAAAGTGCAGAAACTGAAGTATAGCGGACAGAGCCTGTGACAGTGATCGACAGTTTGCAGATCGTACCTGATTTCTCCTGTTTTCGTCTTTGCGCCAAATATTTTCCCCCAACATGCAGAGACTTGAACAGGCTCCACAAAGGGATTCTGTTTTTTAAAAAGTAGGCGTAGACCCAGTCTCTTTTTTAAAAATGTCTAGGGCAATCTTTTGTTTGGAATGGATGGGCACCAGTCTAATGTAACGTGACTGCGCTGCGCTCGCTGCCTTGTCATATCACATCGGCTGCATTATTTTTGGGCTTCAGCTGTCGGAGCCCCCGATGTCTTTTTTGTTTTGTGTCCTCTCGCCTCGCAGCGCTTTGCACCCCATAAAAGGTTATAGCGGTAATTGTCTTTTATGACTGTATACAGCTAACAACATCCTCTGCCAAGAGGCAGTCCCAAATCCAGATACGCGCGCACGCACACACAGGGACGTGTGCGTACATTAATTAATGTGTTTGTGCGCGCACGCGGACCTGCAAAAATTCATTGATATAAAAGCCTGAGAAATATCACCAAGTGTGTAAAATGTGTTCATGACAACAACTTTAAACATATGTGTTTTGTACCGCTGTGCGTAAAATCCGTATTGTGCGTAAAACCATATTTAAATTGAAATTCCCTTTGAAGCATTTATTTCAGGAGCAAATGAAATAATGAAATAAAAAATGTAGCGTGCATGCATTCGCAGATATAATTTGTTTTATTTAATAAATAAAGTACAAATTACATTTGTGAACTAACATTCAGACGGTCGGCAGACCGTGAGGTATTTAAGTAGCCTACAGTGTTTAATTTATATTTCTTTCCTAACAAATATTATGTCCTTTCAAAATGTTACTCCCTGAAATTCATAGCTCTAATGCAAGCAATTCTGCCATAATCCGGAGGGGAGGGGGAGAAATAGGTTATTGTAGGTAGTAGAGACACATCTAGGTAGTCAATTGTTATAACATCTTATAATTTAATGCGCCTTTGAAGAGCTTGTTTAGACTTTTATACTTCAACTGTTTTGCTACGGTTCCAAAGTTGGATTTAAACTAGCTTTAAGGGAGAAACAACAAGAAAAATATACATTTTACAAACGCTCAGTTCAAAACAAATACCTACCAACCACAGCTAGAAACATCCACGCACACAAATAAGCACAAAGACCAAGCAAACTAATACACATGAACGACTTTAACGAGGTATTAATTAAAATTAACGTAAAAAACGAGTGGGCACTGTTAATTGTGCAATATAAAGGTAGTCAAACTGAAGCCCAACATGCTTTCTTTTACAAGACATAGAAGCTTCTGTTATATGGAGCAATAGGACAATGGATTAAAAATTTTTTTAAAAAGTCCAGAGCTCGCTAACGTTTCAGTCACTCATCTTTCTGTGCGCCGTCTTTGTTAAACTTCTTCATCTTCATCCTGCGATTCTGGAACCAGATTTTAACCTGTCTCTCGGTGAGGTTTAGCTGCCTCGCCACCTCGTACCTACGGTCTCTGGTCAGGTATGTGTTAAAGAGGAATTCTTTCTCCAGCTCCAGGATCTGGTGCTTGGTGTACGGACAGCGCTTTTTTCTCGTCGCACTCGCGTGGAGCCAGTTGGACACTGGGTTATCTGGAAAGAGTGGGGTGCGACAACATGGCGTGAGGCCGGCAGCTAAATGACACTGAAAAAATAATAATAATCCAAAAAAAATACACACCCAAATACGCACGATGCCTCAATGTTTCTCGT
Source organism: Chatrabus melanurus (assembly GCA_900302635.1). Classification (NCBI taxonomy): domain Eukaryota; kingdom Metazoa; phylum Chordata; class Actinopteri; order Batrachoidiformes; family Batrachoididae; genus Chatrabus; species Chatrabus melanurus. Next base: position 19,486 of record OMMV01018234.1, read on the forward strand.
TTTAAAATCTAACGTTGGAGCTTGGCGCGCTAATGGCATGGCACGCTCAGAATGGCATCTTAAAAGCATGTGGGGCGGAGAAGAAAAAAAAAAAAAGGAAGCAGCAGTGACTTACTTGGATCGAGGCCCGGTTTTTCTTCACTCTCCCCGCTCGTGTCTCCTGCCTGGCCGCTCAGCGAGTCCTTTTCCGCCGGTGTTGCCGTAGCCACCGTCCCGTTGGCGTAATCGGAGAGCAGCAGCGCCGTGTGCGAGCCCGGCAGCGCGCCGTCAGCACGCAGACCCTCCGGCTTGATCCCATAGTGGTGGCTCGGCGGTAATCCGGTCACGGGCAAGGAACCAGACATGGGCTCCAGCAGCCATGACTGATAGCGGCCATCCGTGTCTCCGACGACCTGGCCTTGGGGATGCCCGTAGTGGTGATGATACACAGAGGAGACGGCGCCTGGGAACTGAGCCGGGACGTGGCTCCATGACGCACCGAATACCGGCGGTTTGGCCGGAAAATTGCAAGTCCCGAGTTCGCTGTGGTCGCCGATGGAGGCGGGCTGTCTGGCGTGCTGGAGCCCCGGAGTGGAGGGGTACCTCGGCACGGAGAGCTCCTCGCTTTCGGGCAGAATCAGAGAATCTACGTAGTAACTAGACAGCGTTCCAGGCGTCGACATGGCAAATAAATGATATTATGGCATGTACGCAGTCCTACAGCAGATACATGCAAAAGTAAAAGCGCGCACACAAGACGCACACATTAACACGCAGTAAACCTAGCCTCACAAAATAACAATGTGAAGAAATCAAGTAGCAACTTGGCCCCTCGGAGAACTACAGTGGGCTAGTAATGGGGAGAGAAGCTGCCATGCCATTGGGCAGCGGGCGCACGTGATCACAAAGGCTGAACAATATAGGATAAATCAATCCCTTTGGTCATTAAATACTCGCCCGCTCTACTACAACAATATCTAGTTTTAAAACATAATCCACGTATAACCAAGAGTAGTATGAGATGAAAAAGTTTCAAATGTTTCAGTGCCAAACGTCGTTGATAAAATCAAAACTTAATGTCCAAAATGACGTTTTTGGAAGGTTTATTTTTATGAGGTATTTTATAGGACGCGTAAGCGCCGCACACCATTGCTGCTCACCAAAACACACTTTTAACTGCCGTCATATTAAAGAAAAGCAGCGCAGAGCCCTCACGGAGATGCGGAATTAAATCTACACAAATGACTCTGATATTTATATATTTAGGCCTCGTAGGTGTCCGTTTATGGTCAGTATTTTCTGCTGCAAAAATAAAACACGTGCAGAACTGACAAAATCAAAAACCATGCGCATAAATATCTACGCTAAAAGAAAATTATTTGCACTTCACGCTTCAATTACATTTGCATCCCAACACGACACAAAATATAAATCGGCATATAAATAAATTCACATATACGCTAAATAAATTAACACAAAGCCCCATCTATATATCTATCTATCTATCTATCTATCTATCTGTCTGTCTGTTTTTTAAATTTTTAAATTTTAAATTTTATTAAATTTATTATTATTTTTTGCTTCAAGCATCACATGACACGGTTCCTGCAGACCTCATGACAGTTTATCAAGTTATTCATTTTAACTAAAATAACTGACGACTCTGTCCAGTAAATAAATGAGAAATCAGTGAGTGTTTTAAAAAAAAATCAAAATCAGCAAATAATTATTTTTTGAATTGAAAACGGAAAAGATAAAGGAGACAAATCAGTTTTTCTAACTTGTAAATTGTTTAAACGTGTGTCTATTTAATTTTGTTTAAAATATGCTGCAGTGAACATATGTTGGGCTTAAAAAATAATGCGTTATGCAATAATAAAATACAAAATAAAATAATAAACACCTGAAAGTGTCTGGACGGGAACCGCGCATGAAGAAGGTCAACATTTGTGAGGCATTTTAAAAAATAGTCTAGTGTCCTATCCGTTAATCTAGGGGTTATTCCGTTTATTATTTGCAGCGCCGTTATCACTTGCACGGGCCCGCGTGCGTTCCACCATTAACAAATTATCTGTAATGTCTGGCAGTAGCCACAACTTCGGTCTAACGTTACATTTAAAGAGAGATATACATGTGCGTAACGTGGTGATTGTGGTTTCCTCCTTTTAAAAGGGAATTTTGCCAGCTGTGACCAAAACCAAGAGATAGAAAGAATTAAAACGAAATAAATCCAGTCATGGCCGTAATTATTTCATTAAAAGAAAACAAATAAATGTCCTGCGTAAAAGAGAATTTTGCTGCAATGTAAAACTCTTATCATTTAAATTTTACGCACAAAATGTGTTAAACAAAAGTCATTTTGTTATTCGCTGAAAAATAAAAACAAACGAGAGCAAAATATTATAAATGTTATTGTTTGCACCACTTTAAACCACGCGGTTTTGTGCGTAAACGTTAATTGTGCTGCGCCTTTACTCATCACATGCACAACTCAGCAACCTTGCGATTTGCGTGTTTCGTTTATTACCAGCAAATAAACGGAAACGCTTGGCCAACACCCCACAAGGCCACAGGCAATCCGACAACAACAAAAAAAAATCTGTGAGCTCTGCTGCGACAATTTGGAGCATAAGAACGCAAAAAAGGCACAATGTGTGCGTAGTGTGCAGTGTAGTTTTAGTTTATCACACATTACTTGGACGAGGTGACATCAAACAAGCCGAAGGGGGGTGGGGCGAAGAAGGGTGCGCATTTTTGTGCACTAAAAGTTAGAATAGGCAAACACCTTCAGAGTAGGAAAAAACGCTGCTGTGCCAATGGCAGTTGGGCTGTAAACCAAATTCAGCCTTTTTCAGCCCGTTTACCGCAGGGGCTATTCACCTCTTTTGCTTCTGCTGATAACAGCCTGTCTGGCGGATCTAAATATCGCCATAAAGCCCTTCCCCTCCTTTTGTCTGAGCCACTATTGCGCAGCGGATGCATCCGGTCTCATTGCCCGCGGAGGTCGCTGTTGCCCCATTCACCTTCCCCTTCCACTCCACTGCAGTGGTCGTAACCGAGGCCTTGTCTGGCGTGTCTGCGTCACTATAACCAGTGACGAGGGCGGAAAAAGGAGCTCGATTTTACCCTTTTATTCCAAAACCGACAACGCGTACTGCAGATCATGCTTTGATTCATTCAACACGCCAGCTGGGAGCGCAGCGTGGCCACAGACAACAAGCGGAGAGATCCAACAGTTAGACATTTACAGCAAAGAAAACATAACAAGCGAAGGTATATCCTGAAACATGCTTCCAAAACAAAGCTCAGTTCACACAAAACACCCCCCATCATGCTTCTGTGCCTGATCTCCTTCGTCGTGCGTAACTGTGGCAATTAAGACAGTTTCATGTTGCAGAGTTATAAATGGACCCCAACAACATGAAACTACCTAAACCACTCGACAGTCAAAGCGGGCCTCAAACACACAATCAGCCACATTAATAAAGCAGGGTTCCGTCATCAAGTGTCCAAAAGATTAGAAACACTAAGGCAATGTCTGGACTCTTTAAAAGTAAACCCGTGAAGTGATGAAGCGCGACAAATTCCCGCTGATGTATAAACTTACCCGATCATTGATTTGTTAATCCAAGCATTTTTTCCCTCAGTAACGTTTTATCCTGATAGTATACAGATCGGATTTGTAAGCTGTGAGCCGGGCCTCCTCTCCGTCTGAAAGGCTCTCCCACGACTGAAGCAGCTCTTGGAGGAGAGGGAGAAACCTCATATAGCAGCCAGTCATAAAACTCTACAATAGCCGGCTGGGCATACAGCTAGACGGCTTATAGACGTTATAGCCTAATATCCTAATTATTTCCGATGGCCACTGCATTAGCCTCCATAAACATTTCTGAACAGAAAAACAACTCCAGTCTTAGAATTATACAAACACATATTTCCCTCCCTCCCCCTCCCTCCCTCATTCATTATTACTTTCTCACA